>JAVQKI010384375.1:0-10795 GCA_036025975.1 Nematalosa erebi
TGCAGTTATGTGCAATGTTCTATTAAATATCTGTTGTTTTTTGTGCAATGTGAACGTGTATCTGCTGCTGGACACCTTAATTTCCTTCGGGATCAATAAAGTATCTCTACTCTACTCTAGTTTTTGCTATAATGACAGAGAAATTACTACCAAGATGCTTCATATGTGTTCTTTCTGAGTGTGTGTGTGCCGGTATGCTTGTAATGACAGCACAGTATGCATGTGTCTGCCTATGCTAGGAACAGCAGAACTGTGTGTGTGTGTGTTTTTGTTTGGGAATGACAGGACGGTGTGTGTGTGTGTGTGAGTGTGTGTGAGTGTGTGTTTTAAGAATGACAGACAGTGTCAGTGTCCTTATGCTTTGGGAGAGATGATGCTGAATACTGCATTAGGCAGATGCAAGGCACAAACCCAGTCCAGTCAAAGTACTGTGGGTGATTGGTGGGGAGTGTCCCTCTCCCTTGCTGTGCACTCTCTCACTTGGTGACATTTACACAAGACATTTTAATATTGCAACAGTCAACATCTGGGGCCAGATCTGAGACATCTGACTGGGTCTGTGTATATTTGCAAACTCAAACACTTTATTCCAGATCGCCCAGTGATGTGGCACAGACAATCATCTGCTAATTAAATTGTCCAAATGGCAATGATATAACTCTTAACTTACTTACGCCCAGAAGGACTGCATGTTTTTTTAAATATTAATGTCTTTTTAGTTGCCTCTAAATCTGTCTCTGGAGACTTTTCAGTGAGTCTGGTGCTCTGTTTAATTAATGTTCAGATTCTTGGAAATTAGCAATTACCCGCCACGTGTGCCCTTTGAAATGTTCCATGGAGGAGTTGTATTTATTTTGCATATTTAATAGGTCTAGGTTCAAATGCCGCCTGTCAATAGATCACTGCTTGTGTTTGTTCCATCTGGTTCCCAGGAATCCGTCTGCTGCTCCAATGAATGTTTTTAACGTTAATTAACTCAAGTACATAACTGTAACATAACAGAGAGAATGAACTTTGTGACAGCCTAAAAGTGTTTGCTTTTTATGATTTGCCGTTTTTGTTTACATATGCCATTACACTGTAATAATTGCATAAAATACTTAAACGTCTACCTGTTCTGGGGGCTTAAATGTGTTGACATAAAAGCAGACTTCCCCGATGTTATTTTCTCTTTAATACCCTTCACAGACACACATAAAGACCCATTAGTTGCTTTATTAAGGTAAAAGCCATTAGAAACTAATTAAACTTCAGTCCGCCATACAGTACAAAATGCATTTGTGATTAGTGAACCAAATTAAACCCAGTGTCAACCCCATCAGCAAATGACTGTCAAAGTGGAGCCGGAAGCAAATGTCTGATCATTAACCCCTGAGAATGTCACATCTGAATCAGAAATAAATGGATGGCATAACCAAACCAAGCCACGCGATGCAAACCATAGCCTTGAATATTGAACGCAAACAGCACAGGGTTTAAAGTGGCTTAGACCTCTGGCAGAGACAGCGAAGTTTCATGTAATGATGAAATGTATCCTAAGTTAAATGAAACAAGAGGATGTCGAAGAATCTGGCCCACTTTTTGGCACATGCCCCACCCCCTACCCCAAAGACCCCAAGCCCAAGTACTCAAACTGCTGTGGTAAGCTTTCAGACAGACAAACGGTGAATCGATTTACCAACTAGAAAGGCCATTTTCAGTTCGCATGCCATTTTAACCCCCCACTCTTCTCCAATTCCATTAACCTCACCCTCCCCTTTGGCTCGATTCCCCCACATACACCCCCCCACCCCGGCTCCATGTCTTTCACCCCATTCCCATCACGCTCATCCCTTCATTTCTGGTTCATTTGAGAGAGATGACCCCCATCCTGCTCCCTCTCCCTCTCTCTCTCTGTCGCTACCCCTGGTCTCTCGCACAACTCTGATGCCACTCCAAAGCCTCCTTTTTCCAATTATACCTCCTCTCTTCTCCCTCCCTGTCTACGGTGCCTCTCTCCACGCTATCCTCTGCTCGTGCTGATTATTGAATTGCACTCCAAGTGAGTGAGAAACAAACACAAGCCGTCATGTGAGAAACTGCCATTCCCGATTCATAATCAAATGACTGCCCAGACAACAACAACGACGAGAAAGAAAAAAACAAAACATCAACTTGATATGCACAAATAACACTGTACACAGAGGAACTGGCACACTGACCCAAATGGGTCTGGTGATCTCGGGCATGTAAACCACAAAAAAAAAAAAAAAAAAAGAAAATGCGAAAAGCAAAAGCTGCCTTCTCTTTCCATGTGAGTGTGCATGATACAGTATGAGCTCCAGTTCAAAGGCTTACCACAGGAGATGTAGAGTCCAGGATTATGCCCTAAGATCTTAAAAAAATAAGACACAAAAAAAAGAGAAGTGAGGAGATGCTTTAGATGTCAAAAGTGTCAAAAAACTCAGAGCAACTGCGATAGGATGGCAAAGGAGCAAAAAAGGGGGGAAAGATTTCAAGCTCAAGAAATAATGTCTCTGTCTCTCCCCATTCCCTCTGGCCTTCTCTCTCTGTCTCTCCCTGCCTGTCATTGTTAAGTGTGGGCCTTCCCTCCATGTGATCTTCAGGCCAGTGTTCACTGTATTAAAAAATGAAAGTCATTTTAAATGAGCTGATAGGCTCTGACCCCTGTCCCTCCCCCATTCTGCATTGACTAATGAACCCAACCATGGATGGGATATAGGCTATGTCTTGTTTTTTTCCCTTTAGTTTGCATATATATACAGTATTTATTTATATGCTAATGTAATAAAACTGTTTTACTGATAAACTGTTTTATTGAACTTTTTAATATTAAAAAAAAAACACCGAAGGGCATGGGCTCAACATTTTCAAACTCTTAAGGTGGGCCAATTTCGTACAGTGTTCACTAAACTGATTTTAAAATGGTTGTTTACAGATGCTCATGTTGCTAACAATCAACTGGATTCATCAGGCTAACAAAATTGACATTTTCCACTAGCCATTTCCCCCCAGAGTAACAACTACATGCGTATTATCCATCTGTCCCGCACAAGAAGGGAGCTCCCTAACGTGGTTAAGTGTGTCAAGGGGAGTGTTAGTCCTAATCTTGTCCCGGAACATCAGCCAGTGCCATTGTTAGTGCCCTCTGGCTACCTTTATCCTGTGACCCTGCTGAGGCGTCTTTAGTTCACGGTCTCCCTGATGGGTGCAGCGAGGGCCTCATATCCTGTCCCTTGCGGATCAGACAACGCAGCTGTGACGTGCCCAGCCTCGCTCAGTCAGCCCCGCATCAGTAGGGGGCACGCTGTCATGAACTGTCACATCCATCCTTGATTTAGGTCATGCCTTTCGCCCCATTCTCGTGTGTGAATCTTCACCGCGCTTAACCAGACAAAGACAGCGGGGAGCTGTGAGGAAACCTTGACATCCCAATTGTGGCAGTCACATTTTGATTCTTTTTTTTTTTTTTTTTTTCTTTCAGGAGGCGTTGACGCAGCAGGCAGGCAGGCATGCAGGCAGGGGTAGACAGTGGCACTGTGAACTGTGTGCTCTGCTGTCACCGAGGCTAGACCGCCGTGCCAACTGCTGATGAACGTTTTGTTCTGTGTGCTAATGCAGTCCCGGGCGGGCAGTCAAAACTGAGCTCCCCAGAAAGACGCGTCTGCGCTCTCATGCGGCAGACAGCGGTCTTCTACACAGCTTAAATGAGCATTGCCGGAATGATTTACTCTGATTGAGGGGGCAAAGGGGGATTGGGAAAGGGAAGTTTGAGCGTGTGTACATGTTTGAGTGTGTGTCTGCGTGTGTTAGTCGCGTCATGCAAACCAGACTGAATAACTGCATCTGAGTGCACAGGCATGTGTATGACAAACAAGAGGTTAGGCGAGGCTCATCGCTCAACAGCAGGCCGCTCTCTCACCATCATCGCCGTCATTATCATTACACCGGGTCTTCCGCGTTATCAGGATGCATTTGTCAGAGCCGAGGACGTGCCGTTGGCTGTCGCAAACAGCTGTAGCTCGTATCAGCAGGACAACAACAGACTGGGGAGAGTCTGTTATCAGTGCTTAGGTACACAACAGCAACTACGCCAGAGCATTGCATTCAATTAGCGACTGTCAGCCAGTGTGCGCTGGGCCGATTACAGCAGCTGGGATTGTCAATGAGAGTCCATCATTCAGTCACTGGGTCACTCGTTGTAAGGGTCTCTAAATTTTTAGATTCCTCTGTGTACACTTTTGATATAGAAGTTGCATGTTTTTTTACACCATTTTTATGGCATAACTGTATCATCATAGGCTAGTTGGAATTAAGAAATTGTTGACACCCAAGATTGCTTGTTGAAATAACCACCATTCTCTGCATAAATCAAGAGTAATGGTACACATTTCTTTTCACTGAACTAATTTAAAGTGGCCATGCATGCCAGACCCTTTGGGCTCTGGCCACAAGTCATGAAATTCACCCTTTGCTGTGATGAGGCGTGGAGAGTGAGAGACAGAGGCCCACTGCACATCTTTAGCCAACAACAGATTGGCTCTGTTACAACACCAGCACTTGGTTAAATTACCTTGGTTGGTTTTTGAATACAGTCTAACCGTCCACCCTTTTGCGGAAGCACAACTGATAGTGGACGCATGACAGCACCCTGAACCATATGTATCTATGGTAACTCCTCTGAGTACCTCTCCTCCACTAATATTCTGCTCCCCTATGCTCTGTGACGGACTAAGACGAAGCACCCGGGTGGAAAATGAGATCTCTAATTGGGAATCTTTAAGAAGGAATCCTTGATTAGTAATTTCACACATCTTTGGAGCCTGTGGAGGATGTGCCGAGAAGAATGCACACCAGCAACGTCCAAGGAACACACAAAAGAAAGGAGAGAGGGTGTGGTCGTTCAAGCATTTCCGCCTCTCTCTTCTTCCTCCGTCTCTCTATGTGTACCTCTCTCTCTCTCTCTCTCTCTCTCTCTCTCGCTCTCTCTTTCTCCCATCATTCCCACTGCTCTTCCCTCCGGAGGGGTTTGTGTTAGCCTAAACTCCAACCCCATGAGGCAGTAGTGCTGACTCAACATACTACTCCCTTGGTACTATACTCCCTGCGTGGTGCCTGCTTGGCCCCCACTTCCTTCTCCTCCCCAAGCAACAACATCCCAATAAGAAAACCATAGCCAATCTGTGTGTGTGTGTATAAGTGAGTGAGTGAGAGAAAGGGGGTGGCAGCTTTGCTTTGGTGCAGTCCACTTGTGAATGTGCAGTCCCAGAACATAAAATCAGTGACGTGTGTTACAGTATGTGTGTGAGTGTGTGTGCGTGCGTGCCTGTGTGTGTGTGTAGGAATGTGCCATAATATTTTATCTAAATGTGCTATAGAGACAATCAATAATAATTCCAACCAGCTCAAATCATCTGGGGCAGTCTCCACTGCAGCGCAGTTATAGATGTAGACTTGAGGAGTACCTCATCTTCAGCTCCTTAGTCTCCATAGACACATCCTGCTTCTGTACCATTGCATCACAGTCACGTAACACAGCCTTGGCCCTGCAGTGAATGCATGCATGTATGCAACACTCCTTTATTGGCGCCATTGTCAGGTAAATGAGATATTAAGGCGGGAAATGAAAAAAAATGAACTCCTCTTCCTCTCCGCCCCCTTCCCTCGTTTCCCGCTCTCCTGCCACCATGGCTTAATTTACAACCTCGTTCCACTGCTGTTTACAGCATCGATTGGCCCAGTGTTTGTTTTACCTGTCACCTAAGCCGTATATCAACAGATGGAGAGAGGGAGAAGAACGGACTAGGAAGTGGAGAGAGGCAAAAGAGCAGGGCGAGTTGAAAATTGGCTCCATGTGGGAGACAGGCTGAGAGGAGGACTGCTAGGAATGAATGGGGTTGTGAGAGAGAAGAGCACAGACGCTATCAAGGGACAAAGAGAAGAACAGAGACGGGAGGAAAGAGAGTGTTGGAGGAGGGAATGGGGGTGAGAATCTTATTTAGTCATTGGTTTGATTAATATGATTCTGCATTCGGTTACCATCTCAGCCCCCAAGGCGTTCACCTTCACTAATATTAATCAAAGAATCTCAAGGGCTTGTGCTTTGCCAGGGTTGAGTATTTCTTTGTGATTGGGTTTGAAGGTCTTGAGAGAATTACAGTGATCAATTTTCAATTTAAACCTTCGTATTTCTTCAACAAATATCTTTAACAAGGTCCCTTCGTATTTGTGTGTAAGTGTGCATTCTGACATACAGCACAAGCCTGAGTGCATGAGCTGGTATGTTTGGTAATTGCCATTGTAAGTTGGTGTTTCCCTTTTTCTATATCAAACATGTCGTACTTAGCAGTACACATATTTTGCTAGATAACCGTGAAGGCCATCCCTTTGCAACACTGTCCTGTGGTTTCTAGCCTTAATATAGCAACCTAACTGACTGACTACGCCAACCTTGTGGTACCCTTGGGCAAGGAAATTACATGAAATGTCATCATACTATCAAATAGCCACAGTGTCATAGAGAGCCTCTTCACTAGCAATGGCATTCAGTGTCATTACGAGGATTTTCCATGATGATTCGCTGTAATCCACACAATAGACTGAACTATAATACAGATGAGATGTATGTTTGTGATGTAATACCAGTTAAATTGAAGCTGCATTGAAACTTAACACAGACGGTGGCATCTTATGATCACACAAACAGACAGAAAAATAAAATAATTCATGCCATTAGATAGAGATATATTTATAATACTTTTATTATCCTGTAGGAAATTCTGGTATCCTTAAGCTTCCACAAACATGGCATACACGTGACAATATTTAAATGCAGAGCACAAATCCTGATATGCATGCTTTTTAGGGTACTAATTAGTTTGGTGTGGAAGTAGTGTGGAATGTACAGGAGGATGCTATGTGGGTGGAGGCAGTGCAATGGGCTTATATAGCCCAGTAGTCCAGTCTAGTCTTGGCTTGGGTAGTGTAATTAAAAGAAAAGCAAAAAGTAGACCAGGTGAGGTCCAGGCATACAGTATGACATGGGATCACGGTAGGGTGTAGAATCTGACTTGTCTATCTCATACAGTACCTCGTCTGTGTAGCGTTGTGGAGCTGTACTGTATGGCTTGTAGGATAAGGGACCTCACTCTGTCAGTTGAGCATGTAAGGGACAGGAGTCTACCACTGAACATACTGCTCTGTCTGGAGAGTGTGTTGTGCAGGTTGGTGATGGTCATTGTCCAGTATAGATATCAATCTGCTCAGGGTCCTTTTTTCTAAAACTGATGTCAGTAACTCCAGTTTCATGCCAACAACAGAGCCAGCTTTCCTCACCAGCCTGTCTAGTCTTCCAGCATCTCTCATCCTTGTGCTGCCTCCCCAGCACACCACAGTATAAAACAGGACACTGGCCATGACAGACTAGTTAAACATAAGGAGGAGTTTGATGTTTTAGGTGTTGAAGGACCCCTGCCTCCTGAGGAAATAGAGCCTGCCCTGCCCCTTCTTGTAGAGGGTGTCAGTGTTAGCAGACCAGTCCAGTTTCTTGTCAAGATGTATGCCAAGGTATTTGTATGTACATCCACCCCATCAAAAGAAACAGGCAGCATAGGGGGAGCTGACCTGGTACAGAGTTTTGGTACAGAGACAGCTGAAGAATAAACTGAGCAAGAGCAACTAAATACTGATTACTTGCAGACAGAACACTTTTGTTATACCCCTTTTTTATCTCACCTTGACATCATGGTGACAGCCAATATTTCAGTGAATCAGAATCTTATTATAGTCATTAATAGCACCTTTGCTTACTTTGCCACTTCTTGGAAAAATGGCTGTTGTGAAATGGGTCCATTGCCGACTGCGGGCTTTGAAATTCCGACCTATTGCTGAGTCATTACAGAGTCATTGCAAACCCCCACCTACCCACCCCCCCACCCACACGCACACAAACACACAAATAATCTCATCTATTCAATCATGAATCATCTCAGCAGAGGTAAAAACAAGCCCACTGCTGACCAGCTCTGACATTTCAGGCTTTATGTTACTGTGCACGCACAACTGCACCTTTTGTCCTCCACTATTTCATTCACTATTTCTATTTTAAAACACTAACCTACTGTACAGATATGTTTGTACAGCTTTGAAAATATAATGCCAAATGTGGTGGTGCTGCTACAGTATAGAAGCGAGATGCGGTCAAACGGTCACTTTAAAAAAAAAAACAAGTTTGTCAGACACAGTTTATTATGTAAGGTTTAAAACCACAGGACGTACCCTGGAGTTGCCATGGCCAGACAGTGGTGCACAGCATAATGCGGTGGTGCACAGCATTATTTTCAGTTTCAGTCAATTTATTCAACCCAGACGCTAAGGCCAAATTCCAAGAAGAGCCCAATTTAATCATTTGCTGCTCGCTCATTAGCTGCTTGCCTCACTGTGTCCTCTCAGGCCGCCTGGACCTGTCTTTATCAGGGAGTGACAAACTCTTGCCAGTGTAAAAAAAAAAAAAAAAAAGTATATTAGCTGCCAGCCAGCCCACATCAAACCTGCTGTTGTGTCAGCTCTCTTAGACGAAGGCACTAACAGCTGCGCTAACCTTGGCAACACCTTGTCCTCCTGCACATGCAGATGATGTGGTAAACATTGGACTCTCCAAGGATTTCCATGGCCTGCAAGTGGCCATCCTCTACGAGTCTCAGCACAGTGCAGCACCCAGCACTTCATGTGAAGCTGAAGAGGAAGACTAAAGCCTAAGCAGCACTTTCTTTTGATCAGCGGCATCCTGGACGGTGCTCCACACAAGCTTGGAAATCAAAGTGCTTTTATCTGATCAATGCGGGGAATCTCCTGAGGGTTCCGTTGCAGGCAAGATTCCCTCCCGGAGGCAGTAGGCCTATTCCTTCACGTGAAGTAACAGCATGCATAAAACTGCTGTCCATAAAAAAAAGATCTGGACCAACTGCATTGCAATTTCTATATCTTCTGCCTTCCACAGTGTATTGTCTTTGAGCAAGATAATGGAACAGTTGTTTTAAATACAGTAGTAAAGATGCTGCTTTGGTGCTACCGGTAGTTCAAAACTTGGGGGGTAAACAATTTTCAAGAAAGAGTGTTATGTAAGATAGTATCACCAGCTTTAACAAAGGAAATGTAGATATCTTCAGAGATTAGTATTGTATCATTTATATCCACGACTGCCTTCGGTAAGCTCTGTGGCCATCTGTCCATTTAGTAATATCCAGATCCCCCCCCCCAGGGTGAGCTGTCAAGTGCCTCAGATATGATCAGTGAACAAAGTGTGAGTATTTTGTTTGGGTAGTCAGCTTCCCTGAACCCCATTTGAGGACTGTTATAAACAGCCTGGCTGCTCTGCTTGTTTTCCTTGTACTTTGGTTGCTATCAGCTGATGCAGTCACAGACTTACCCTCACCCCTTAAACACACACAAACACACACACACACACACACACACACACACACACACACACACATACACACCCGTAAACAGTCTCACACACACAGAGACATACACAATACTCTTTACAATTCAGCCTGCAGTGGGGACTTGGAAAAGGCTAGGAGAGCCCACCAGCCTCCTGCCCCATTGGTGCTCAGCCGAGCGCGCAGACACTCTGCCAGAGAGTCCCCGGCCTCCTCGCCCGTGGCCATGCATCCCAGGGGCCTCAGCTGTCACCGCCACTCCATTCCAGCCCACCCCACCCGGCCCACCCTCCCCGTGGCTCTCTCAGGTGACCAATGGAGAGGAGAGGAGAGGGGCTGAAAAAGAGCAGCGGAGATGCTCAAGCAAACGCCCTCAAACCAGTAAGTGAAAAGAACGACAATAATTACAATAATAAAAGGAGTGATTGTGTGGCCTTTTTGCTGTCTGTCTGGAAGCTTTTTTTTTTTTTTTTTTAATAAATCTGCCATCAGCTCTGCCCTTTATTCCTCCACCTCACCCCTTTTCTACTGTCTGGATCCGATCAGGGCCAGTTCTATTGTGGATGAGGATACTTACGTGTTTGTGTGGAGGGTTATGCTTTAAGGCATTAATGTTGACAAAGGCCGCAAAACCATGGGGGGAAAAAATTCAATACCATAATGCATCTTCAGTTTTTTTTCTCTCCTCTTCTTTGTCAAAAACTGCCAAATGAATGCTAAAAATATCAATAATGCCCTCTTCAGCGCGTGCAATTTTTCTATATGAATGAACTGAATATACGTGCCAGATCTGCAAGTTACCAGTCGAAGTGCCTCAGCAGTTCCTGACATGCATACAGATGGAAGAAGCAAAAGGACATATAAATACAACAGAAATGCATCAGTAGGGATTCTCAGGGGCGGACAGCTCACACAGGCCGTGTCCTCTGCACAGAAAGCTGAACACAAGCTGTGCATTAATCATTGGTCTCGTCTCCACACAACTAGGTGATGGCACAGATTAGCCATAGGTTCGAATGTGTATACCGTTGCCGTTACTCAAACTGAAAAGGTACAGTATTCAATAAAATTTGTTGTTTTGGACAAGGTATTATTTGGGTGTAGGGTGTGGATTGACACACTCCAAAGAAAATATCCTCCGTATTGTAATTGCGGCAGTGTACTTATTTACACAAAAAGAAGCAAAAGTATGATGGAAAAGGACAGTCAGGAGAGAAAAAAAAGAGCAAGAAGAGAGAAAATAGATGGATTCTGCTCAAGGCTGGTTGGACTGTTAGGTTATCCCCCCCCCCCACCCCCATCCTGGCAGGGGGGACCTGATTTGATAGTAATTAGAAAGCAGCGGGCCGTTT
>JAVQKI010384790.1:0-12715 GCA_036025975.1 Nematalosa erebi
CACACACACACACTCACACACACACACAGCACCTTTTTTTTTTTTTTTTTTACTTTTTGCAGGGTGAGAATGGCTCCCTGATCCACAGATTCACGCCTAATGCTAATATGGTCCCAGGGGACACGTCCCTGTTTTCAGGTGGATGCAAACCCTTTCGCAGTTGAGAGAACAGCAAGAGAGGGCGGGGTGAGGCTCGTATTTCCCTTATTTTTGACCCATTTTGTCTGGTGTGGAAAGGACACAGATTCTGTCTTAAAGCTGCCATCTCTGCCATCGTCTGGTGACTCCTCTTGGCTCCGGAATAGGAAAATAAAAGAATTACTAGAACCTAGAGAACGAGTGCATCTCATTGCAGACAAAAGGAGGACATGAGCATTGCAATCCTCCCTCTGCAGCATCTCACTTTCTAACAGGGACGATTGCATCATTATCATGTAACGGATGTGTATCTGGGTTACATATAAAATAATAAAATAATACATGAATTTGTACTCAGAATGCATTTTAAGTGCAATTCTAAAAGCCAATTGAAGTTTCCCCTCCCCCCAATTGTTGAAGAAGTCGATATTTTCAGTTTATTAAGGTAAAAGGCTTTCACAGAAAAGCAAGTTGATTAGTTAATTACGGGAATAGCCCAATAATGAACACTAATGCAGCATTATCACGGCTGCAGTACTGTCTTTGCCAATAAAAATAAGCTATAAACCTGTGAGGACAGTATAGGGAGGTTAGAATAATGCTCTCTCGGCAGTCTGTGAGGTCTTGCAGGGA
The DNA here is from genome assembly GCA_036025975.1 of Nematalosa erebi. Classification (NCBI taxonomy): domain Eukaryota; kingdom Metazoa; phylum Chordata; class Actinopteri; order Clupeiformes; family Clupeidae; genus Nematalosa; species Nematalosa erebi. The sequence continues at coordinate 772 of JAVQKI010384790.1, forward strand.
TGGTTGGGAGTCCACCAAGAGTGCTTAATTCAGTTTTCAGTTTACAAAGCCTGCCAAAGTGGATTACTGACAGCTCTGCTTCTCACATTATTCAACCTCCCAAAAAGAAAAGAGTGGAGTATTTTGCAGAGAAGGGGATATTCATCCAGCCCCAGACAATCCTCCATATGTTACCAAAACGCACATCATCAATTTTTAATAAGGCGTAATTGTTATAACATCAAAAGCCCGCCGATGTCTCGTCGCTTGTGTTTTGCCGCGATTAGCTTAACGTCGCCAGAGTGCCTTTTGTCTTGACACCATTGTGCAGCCTTCAGTTGTGGAGGCACCGCTGGGATCAATGGAAAAAAAAAAAAAAAAACATGCTGCGTGCCTCCCGAAGCGTGCCAATCATCGGCGGTACGGTGCAAAGTTGTTTGGATTGCCTCTTATCAGCGTCCAGCAACCCGAGGTCAGGGGCTCTCATTCACTTATCATGAATACTCCCATTTGTATTCCACATAATAACGCTCCTGTGTCCCAGCGCTGTACCTACTCTGCTCTGCGGCCCCCCCTTTTGTCCTTTTAACAATAGCCCTGTGCGATCACACTAGCAGCTTCTCTATTCAGGAGGTGTAGTTTTGTTGTGTGTTGTTGTTTTTTTTGGCAATGTCATAATGCATTTTGTCCCTGTTTCATTTGGATGTTGATACTGTATGTGCATTAACAAGATTGGAACTTTTTTTAGGGGGTTAGAGACAGTCTAGCCTGGTAGTAAAACCAGTCACTCGTTCTACACTTCGTTTTGTACAAAGTGTCTGGCCATTCGGTAGTGAGAAATGATTACTTGCCGGAAGTGTGTGAGTTTAAAAAGATTGGATCAGCCCCTGACTGATAGCCTGTTTTGACTGATATCTTTCTAGCTCTGCATGCACAACCCTTCCCTCTGTTCACTGGTTTGATCCGGTAAAAATGCCTCCTGAGATGAGCTCAGTGGGATCAAATCCAGTCTAGCACTGTAGGGAGATGATAATCGAGCGGAAGTGCGTAGGAAGGCATGGCAAGGCCAGAGACGGTGAAGAAGAGATGGTCATCTGTTCTTCAGGAATGTCCATGTCAATTAGGGGATCCCACTGGGTCCCAGATTGTACCATGCACACATGCGATATGGGCCAGCTGCATAGGCTCAGGCCTTCTTTAATCACCACCATAGACAGATGGTCTAACCTGAAGCCTTTTAGTGTTTAGTATGGAAGACAGGAAAGCCTTGCTTTATTCTAGAGAAGTCTCCACCCTCTGTTTCGCTCTCTTTTGTTTGTGTTTGGGTGTGATTCTGTGTGTGTGTGTGTGTGTGTTTGTGTGTGTGCGTACGTGTGTGTGTCTTGGTTGATGAGGATTTGTCAGGGCATGTTGCGTCAGGTTGTTCACACCCACGGAGGTGTTCTCCAGCAGCTTTGAGGCTGTTAACGTCTGCAGTGTGGAGTCTTTGACTTATAGATGGTGATGTGCAGGGACCCAGGTGTACAGATAGGCATGCGTGTGGGGTGCATGTGTCAATATGTGTATGTGAGTGTGCCTGTTTGTAAATGTGTGTGCCTGTGAGTGTGAATGTGTATTTGTGTGTGTGTGTGTGTGTGTGTGTGCCACATGTAATGCAACATGAGGCTGACAGAGGCCTGTCACGCTCACAGTAGTTGCAGCGGTTCTGGGCCAAGTCAAAGTTAGAGTCTCCCAGGATGGCACAAAGTCAGTCTCTGTCGAAAGGCTGGTCTTTTTTAGCTTGACATTTTACCTCATCTAATGCTGATGTGTCGCAGATTTTGCTTTTACCGCCATGATGACTCACTCCATTTTAAAATGTAAATAAAACATGAATATTATTTATTTCTTCAAACACTCCCGTCTTTTTGGGTCAAGTGGTTTACTAATGCATGACTTTTCTGGCGCATTAGATAGATCCTTTTTGGATGCATATTTGAATCACCATCCACATGAGTCCTGATGTATATGCGTTTTCTGCTCTGCATTGACCCAAATCCTCCTCTTTGCATACTGGAGTTCATGTCCGCTCTTTTTGCCCACTGTCAGTTCCTTAAAATGTCTCCCCATGTCTGCACTGAGGAAGACACATGGCAGTATCTTTGAGAGGCAGGCTGGTTGTTGGCAGGGTATAGTGAGGAGATGCCAGGTTGGAAGGGGGATAGCCATGGGCTTCCACGAGAGGAGACACCTGAGCAAAGCAGAACAGCATTCATGTCACTCAGTCAGTCCAAAAAATGCATGGCCAATAAGCTCTCCGGATGAATCGATTTTAGTCACTTTCTGACAGCTCGTTTGGCATTGCCAGGTAACCCTCTGGTACGTGGATCCAATACTGGAAAGAAATGAATTGGCCATGCACTGATAAATTCTTGACAGTGAAAGAAAAATCCTGTCGCAAAACAATGTCATTTTTAACCGTCTCCATATGTTGAAGTATTCAGCAAACATGATTTTCCCTGACAGATTATTCTCACAGAAGCATGTGTTTGCATGTGTGAACATCTCACCTATTCACTAGTGTCTCAGTGCTAAACAACAACTTCTGTGCCATGTCAGGTTGTGTACAAAAACAACGATGTGCGACTGGAGCTCTCCAAGCTGGCTAAGCAAGGGGACCCAAAGATGAAAATCCACGGCATGGTGGCCTTCAAGTGCGAGAATGTGGCGACACTGGACCCCATCACCTTTGAAACACCTGAGTCCTTTATTACGCTAGACAAGTGGAACGCCAAGAAGACAGGCTCTATCTCCTTCGACTTCCGCACCACCGAACCAAATGGGCTGCTTCTCTTCAGCCATGGCAAGCCCAAACAGCAGGTTAAAGGGGCCAAAAGCCCACAGTCGCTCAGGGTGGATTTCTTTGCCATTGAGATGCTGGAGGGCCACCTCTACCTGCTGCTGGACATGGGCTCAGGCACCACAAAGACGCGTGCTGTCAACAAAAAGGTCAACGATGGGGAGTGGTACCATGTGGATTTCCAACGGGATGGGCGATCAGGTACTTTTCCTTTGCTTTTTATTGCTTTTGGTGAAGCTTTATGATTATTTTTTTTTCAGTATCTATGTTCCAGGAGTAGTTTCAGGACTAACACATACTGTACAACATGTGCTAAGCAATAACACAAAATTTTGTAATTAGGGGAGGTCTAAATGAGTTCATTAACTCTTCTGTGTTTTCTCCTGATAAACCTCAATGTAATTAGAACACTATACTTATGAACCAAACTACGTGCCTCATTATATTATGTAGCTCTGTTATTGTGGTGTGTTTGAGACATCACATATCATGATAATGCATAGAAAATGGTTGCTAAGGGGGAGCTTTTTTTCGTCCAGTAGAAAAGTCATTTTCGCCGAATTACTTGCAGAATCACTCCAGAATCACAGTCCTTAATATCTTCTTCTCCTGTGAATGCAGAACTTGTTGGACCCTCCCTCAGAACATTTAGCCGAAATAAGCTGGGGATCCCTTAGGTGGATTTTATCCCCCCTCAGCTTTGCCTCTGTAGATTACATACAGGCTCTGCTAGTTATTACCTCCTCCAGGCTAGCGTGGTGCTCGCTCTCTCTGCCCGGGTATCTCGACCTCCTTCTCCTGCCGCGCGTCCTCAAGGCCCCTGGTCTCTCACACACGCTTGGCTCCCCCGCTGGTTTGCTTATCTAAGCAGCAATTTGTTAGCGTGTGCTCGCAGCCAAGGCCTCCCAATGTCACGGCGCAAATTAGATACACCCTCCCAACCATGTTTTCCAGTCCATCTCCAGGGCTGGAAATTACATTAACTGTTTCATTACCCCTGCAACCATGCACTGGGGGTGCGAACCCAGTAGCATGCCACTCAAGCAGCGGTTACTCAAACAGAAGGATAAAAACGCCCATTATTCTGGTATTCCTAAACGTTTTCAGTAGTTTGCTGAATTAATGTACAGTAGTGTGAAGCAGATAACTCGGGCTTTGAGTCGTCACCATACAGTACTAATGTTTTTTAGCCATACTGTAAGTGATGCATCAACCGTGTCAGAACGGTTCTGTGTTGATGTTTGATAACAAAGCCACACATACCAGACAGTGTATGTATAATGTCCCAGTCATTTTGAATCAGTGGAATTCACTTACAATGCTAAACTATCCCTCTGAGTCTCTGAGCGCGCCCTTGGCCTTGGCTCATTCTCCAGCTCTCAGGCTATTTCTCTCTCTCTCTCGGTCTCTGTCTCTCTTTGTTCCATCTCTCTCTTTCTCTCTCTCTTCATCTCCTCTCTGTTATGCGCCAGTGAGCCCGAGGTCAGATCTCTCACTCGTGAGGAGCAGCCCAACAGCGCAGTCTGCCGTGGCTCATGCCTGACACTGCCACAGCTGTGCCCCCCAGCCGCTGAGTCGCGCCCCTCCGCTTGGCACAGAGAACAGACTGGTCCCTGCCACTGTGACTAGCTGTCCCCTGAATCATCACACCACTCCAACCATCCATCCATCCATCCATCTATCCACCCCCCTACCCACCCACACGCACACATACACACACAGCCATCATACACCAGGGACATGCATGGGCAAACTGATGTGTTGAATGCATTCGTTAGGCACTGTGCCCTGCCAGTATGGTTATGTCTTGTGAAATGGCTAATGAAATAGATACACTGCGCATAGGTGGCAGCTGTAGTGTTGAGGAAGCATCTGTGGGCTAGCGATGAGTGCTTACCCTCCTACGTCATGGAGGTGATACTGCCCTGATGTCTGTGTGATAAAAGGGATATTTCGGTATTTGAAATATAATTGAGGGGGGAGTGACGTCTATTGTCGCCCGTGCTGCATCTATCACTTTTATCAGGCGATAAGGACTTCCCAATCTTCACACTATTTACGTGCCTGTTATCGACTGCTGGAATCTCTCTTGTTTCTCTCTCTTTGGTCCCACTATCTGACTCCATATCTCACCCCCCTCCCTCTCCTATCCACCACCCCCCCCCCCCCCCCTTTTTTGCATTCTTCCAGCCTCGCTCCTCCCGCATCACCTAAGCTCCGCTTGCGTTGCCATGGCAACCGCAACCAGGGATCTCAAAAGGCTCAGCTCAGCGCGGCTGACGAGCTGCGCGCTAGCTGAGCTGGACCCTAATGAAATCGCTCTCACTCTCCTTCTCTCTCTATCTTTCTCTCTCTCTCTCTCTCTCTCTCTCTCTCTCTCTCTCTCTCTCTCTCTTTCTGTGCCGACCTATCTCTCTGTATTCTTGTCATATTGCAAAGTCTAGGTGCACACGGCATGTGTGCCGTTCTCGGTGTGTTAAGAGATGTCACGTCATCTGCCAGCACAAAGCAGCAGTTACACCTGGCCTCCTCTCACCGGAGTGCTCTATTAAACATTTAGGAGCACAGTGATGAAACCTTCAGTAAAAGTCTTTTAAAAGTGGGCTGTTGGGAGAGGAGGTTTACCTTGATTCCACCCCGCACCCCACTCTACCCCCTAAAGAGGCCCAGACACATAGGCACTGGCCCATGTTCCCCCGTTTTTAATCTGCTGAAGTGCAGGGAAAAAAGTTACAGAGCACAGTCTTTTGAGAACTTGTTTAGCAGTATAAAGAGCTGCACAGAACCACAAATGCAACTCAGTAAGCAGAAATATGACTGGGGTGTTCACGTGCCCAGTGATTAGTCAAAAAGGTCTATTGGCACAACCAGAGAATAATCAGGTTGTTTTTTTTTTTTTTTTTTTGGAAGCAATGTACGGTGGCACAACATTTGGGCAGGAAACTGATGAACATTGGAATTCCTACTTGGCCCAAATTTGGTTTGCTTACGTGACCATAAGCTTTTTCTCGCAGGATTCCACAGTGTCCCAGATGCACATATTTATGCATGAAACACAGGCCTGCCCCAGTTTGCCTTTTGTATTTTTAAACCATATGTGCTCTCAAAAGACTGGCTTCGGAGACATACAGTATTCAATTTTGTACACTTACTGTAGATGACCATATTTACAACAAAATACTTTACTACTATGGACTATTTTATGTTTCTTTATTGGTTTGTTCAATCTCCACACGTCAGATTATTGTAAATGCCATCCAACTGATATCTCATTCAGAGTCTAATGTTAAATGTAATGCATGTGTAGCCGCTCATTGACATGCCTGTCTCTAGGTTGTAGAGTTAGTTTGTGAAGGGTGACAAAATGTTCGCTGTTTACCCTGAGGCCTTTTTGCTTTTTCATTAATAATGAAAGGGTGCGTATGGACAGACACACACACACACACACACACACACACACAGAAGCGACATGAAGGCTCCTTTTTTGGTCTCCATATATAGCCGCAAATTCAACAACTACATGCTTCATGTACCTACATACACAGAGATGTACACCCACACACACACCCTCACTCTCTCTCACACTCACTCACACTGGCGGAACTCACAGTAATCAACATGCCATCCCAGAACTGTGTGAGTCACAAAGCATATGGCACGCCGGGGCCTTTTCATCTAGGCCTCAGATGTTTTATTAATACACATGCCACACGTCATCCCAGACAGAGTGTAAGAAAAGCAGCCGATGATAATTACCTTCAATACACTATCCCATTGGACACTCCCTGTTCAGCACTCTCATCACTGATTGAAGGGGGAAAATAGAGATGGTAATGAACTGGGAGTCAGTAGCAGAATGTGTATGCACCCAATACTGAAACACTTCTGGAGTATCAAAAAGACACTGGCATGAAAAAAAAAAGAAAAAGAAAAAGTTATGTAGCAGTTGTAGAAAGAAAGATGGAATGTGTAAAAATCCAGGACAGTCACACTAAGGAGAAGCTAAACAAAACAAAAAAATAAAAAATAGTGACGCGCCAAGTTCCCTGAAATGCACAGATTCTTCCTGCCAAAACCTCCCACCCGTCTTCTTTGGGGGCACAAAGGCGGGTGTGAATGCGGTGACGGTTTCAGCCATTGTGCTTTCAGCCACACCGCATTAAGCGTGTTTTCCCACTAAAGAACACCGCTCTCCTCTGTGATGAAAGCCTCTCACTGAGCTCCCTTTGGTCAGCGACCAGAGAGAATGGGATCCCTGTCGCTGCCTGTGTTTTTGGCAGTCAGACAGAGGGAGTATGTGAAAGACAAGCACCCCCCCCCCCCCCTTCCCTCAACTAACCAACCCCAGCAAAGTCATGCACCAAGCCCATCCACTCAAGCCCCAGTCAGTCCCTTGCGGTGCTTTAGCCATATCAACTTAACTGGATTTCAGTAATCCCTCCTTACATATGTTGCAAGAAGCGCTGGAGCGCTGCTAGCTGAGATGCTAAGCAGAGCGAGACTGATGTAGACATCACAGCCAGATCGAAAAAATTCGGTCTGTGCCACAGAGATATACTGTACTGTAGGTGCAACATCAGCTACCCATCTACCCACGGAATAACCGCTTTCCTTCCTCTTCTGTTTTTGTCATAATTTCCCATTTTACCACATCCTCTTAACTTCCTGCTGGAAACACTGCTTTTTTTTTTTTCTCCCAGTTTTCTCCAAACAATATCCGCTTTGTCTGACACATACTGAAACACACCTTCCTCGCTTATTCCATAGTGCTTTTTATGACGATGTTACTCTTTGCCAAGACACTCTTTCCTAACCCTTCATCATCTATAAATACTTTTTTCCCAATGCTTTAGGTGAATCAATTTGTTCCATTCTTCATGTCATCCGTGTCTGCATGGCAGTCAAACCCCTAGGGAACGATGCAGTGCTCTGTGACTTAAACCTAACTCGACTTTGTTTACATACTTTCTTTCCGAGCAGTGACAGGACTGGGGTACTAGAAGAAAAGTCTTGAAAGATTCTGACATCTCCCTCTTATCCCCCACTTACATCAATTTAGTCAGCAGCGCCGCACATCCAACAGGCCATCTCTGCACAGTGCTCCAGCATCGCAGGGAAATGCACGCTCAAGAGCACCAATGCCATAAGGTCCTGTCATCCTCCCAGCTCCCATCTTCTTAGCAAAATATTTATGAGGGAATCCACCATCTTGCACTGTCTTTGTGATAGCTTTTTTTTTTTTTCAGAAAAGAGTGCAAACTCATCCCCTTGTAGCCTCAGAGAGCTCCTTAACGTGAGCGTTTTTTTTTTTTTTTTATTCCTCATGCTGTTACTTATTCATAATTTATCTTGATGGCAGATCATAAATTTTGCCCACTTGAGAGCACAGTGATGCAGAAATCAATCCTCATATAAACATTTTGCTAAAAGCTGCTCAACTCGATATCAAACTCTTTTTTTAGCTAAAAATATCTGAGCCTCCCAGTGTTCATGGCAACCAAGATTCCTTGCCTCCTCATTTTTTTCCCTGTTCTCTTCCTCTGTTTCACTCCTTTTCTTTCTTTTTCTTTTTTTCTTGCTGAAGTGCCCAAAGAACTGCTTGCCTCCCCAAAGACCTAATGTGGTCCATTTCTTTTCAAGTCCCCCTCTTTAAATCCTGCTGACTTCACACACTTCCATTACAAACACAGTGTTTTATCCCACTGCTTAAATTTGATGTTGGGGGGTGAGTTGGTGGGCGGATGGGGGGATGTAAATGCCCCCTCAACATCCCCCCCTCCACCCCTGCAGTTTAATGTGGTGCAACTCATTGTGGCTAGTGCAGGGTGAACTCTTCCCCGCTAATGAGTTTGATGGAGTGTGCTCGTTAGTGCTAACCTGAGGGGAGATGTTTGGCCAAAGCGGCTGGCGGTTAGTGCCAAGTGGCCCTGCGCTGGACAAACCCAGGCAGCTGTGAACGATGGCAAAGGGTTGCAGGGGGGGGGTGCTTACTAGTGTCCTGAGGAGGTGCTGGAACAGATGTGTGGAGACACGACCCGCAGAAAATTGCCTGAATGTGTTTTTTTTAGGGGGTGAGGTTAATCACCATGCCACAGTGCCTCAGTCCACTGCTACCTGTCAGCAGGTGTCAAAAGGGCAGTTCGGACACAGAGGAAAGCCTCGTTCATGTTTTATATTTTAACCTGTACATGTAGTTACAGTAAAAGGAAAACTTCAGTGGTCCTGAAAGCGCTGAACACCTCCCAAAAACAAAAACAAAAAAAAAACACATTCAATGTCATCATTATGCTATCTAAAATTGTGTTACCAGACCACAGTGTTATGTCTGATATGCACAGGACAAGACAGCAGCACTGCTGTGCTCTGAAACCCTTTGTCATCAATCGACCTGTTGTGGTGTGATGAGACAGAGAGAAAAAGTGTGTGTGTGTGTGTGTGTGAGAGAGAGAGAGAGAGAGAGAGAGAGAGAGAGAGAATGGCAATGGCAGCAATGGTTTGCTGCTGTGCTGAGCAAAGCAGCATTATACTGTTCAGCTTGCTGCCGTGCCCATTGTGGTCAAAGTTCAACTATGTTCAACTCTGACCGTGACAGCACGGTTGTAGCTATTTTGAGCTGAATCAAGGTGCAGACGCAGCATCACAGTACTGCTTGTGATGTACAGTAAAAGCCCCACAAAACTAATTGGTCTTTGTTAAAACACAGGCAACCACAATAGCTAGCTAAACTGAGCTCTGAAGTAGAGGAAATGATTCCTTTTGAGACTTGCTGCTCAAGAGCCTGTAAAATACTTTATCATGCATGCATGCCATTAGAAGTCTCTGACATTGTTGTAAAAGCAAAAAAAAATGAGGCAGCTAATTTCCTACTTGGAAGTCAAATGCAATTTGACACTGTTATTCTCTTTGCCTTCTGAATTGTCAGAATGGGAGAGGCATAAGGCACTGTGATCCAAAGCGGGGCCACCATGGGTCTCAACAGTCACAGTCATAGCCCCTTAGCCTGGAGGTCCCCGTCACCCATCACTGTTTGTTGACTTCGCTGTCTTGTCTCTGTCACTTTGAGAGAGCACATTTGTATTCCTGCGTTAGCTCTCCTCCCCAGCTCCCCCATCTTTGCCTTCTCACTCGCTCTCTGTCACACACACATACACACACACACACACACACACACACATACACACACGTTCTCTTCTCTCTCTTCTCTCTCATCCACACATACACTTTCTCTCTCTCTCTCTCTCTCTCTCTCTCTCTCTCTCTCTCTCTCTCTCTCTCTCTCTCTCTCTCTCTCTCTTTCTCACTTACACTCACACACACACACAGATGCTTTCTCTCTCCGTCTCATCACACCACAGTGGGTTGGTGAAAGTGTGACAGTGGTCTGAATGGTCCTCAGAGCCTTATGGTATAGATCGCCTCTCCTTGGTCAGTGGTCAGTCCAGCTGCAGCCATTAATTAGAGATCCACAATGGCCGCCAGTGCAGAGAGCGAGAGGGATCCATACCCAAATTAATCACCTGGACATAGTCCAGCGCACACACAGCACTTCCCCCACCCCCTGCCTGCCCACCATCTACCCTGCCTTTTCTACAGTCCAGTCATGTCCATGTTGTTTAAAGGGCTCCGGATTGGGAATTAAACCTGAATGAAAGCAATAAATCACACAGGCCAAACACACAAACTCAACGTCACTAGTTTATGTGAGCAGGGGAGATGGGCAAGGTGCCGTGTGTGTGTGTCTGTGTGTGTATGTGTGTGTGTGTGTGGTAGAGATGGCACGACAGGAAGAAGAGGTAGTGAGTGTGTGTGTACATGTGTGTCCATCTTTGTGTGTGTTTGTGTGTGTGTTGGGGGGGGGGGCAGTAATTGTGAGATATGTGTGTGTGTGGTTATGTGTGTGTGTGTGTGTGTGTGCGTGTGTGTGGGTGAGTGAGTCAGAGAGAGAGAAACTGAGGAGGGATAAGGAAACAACTTGTAGTTCGTTAATCACGTCCTAAAAGACGTCTCTGATGGGCCGGTGCGATTGCTCAGCTGAAATGATAGAAGGAGCACCCATTACTCTTTTCCCTTTTCCCTTCTGTTTTATGAGCCCGCTGCCACAGATAAAGAAAGATTTACCATTACAGGGCAAGAGATAGAAAATTACTCTCCTTCCTTGCTCTACAGGAAATAGGAAGCTGCTATTTTGTTAAAAACAGCATTGTAAAAGTAGTTCATAATTGTCCACAAAGGAGTTGCTATTGATGGTCAACTCTAATGTGAGTGATTTCTCTCCTTGGTGACCTGATGTTTATTGACAGATGTGATTTTTAAAGGTTTGTTAGTAAATCTTGTGAGCCGTTGCTGCACTCTTGCTTGGTGAAGTGGCTTATTTTGTAGGATCTAATTGATTAATATGACCTACCCACCCTTCCTGTCATTCCAATACTTGGTTGTACTGACATTCCTACTTCTTGGGGCTATGTCCCACCCTCCTATCTCTCTCTCTCGCTCTCTCGCTCTCTGTCTCTCTCTCTCTCTCTCTCTCTCTCTTCTCTCTTTCCCTCTCTCTCTCTTCCTCTCTCTCCCTCTCCCTCTCAGGCACCATCTCCATCAATACCATCCGGACCGCGTATACTGCTTCAGGGGAGAGTGAGATCCTGGACCTGGACGACAACCTGTACCTAGGTGGCCTCCCTGAGAACAAGATGGGCATGGTCTTCCCCACAGAGGTGTGGACCGCGTTGCTCAACTACGGCTACGTGGGCTGCATCCGCGATCTCTTTGTGGACGGCCAGAGCAAGGACGTCCGCCGCATTGCCGAAACGCAGAAGGCCACCGGAGTCAAGCCCTCGTGCTCCAAGGAGGCGCCCAAGCTGTGCCTGAGCAACCCGTGCCAGAACAATGGGGTGTGCCGTGAGGGCTGGAACCGCTATGTGTGTGACTGTTCCGGGACTGGATACCTGGGTCGCTCCTGTGAGAGAGGTGAGTGCAGCTTTATAAGCACTCGGTCACGGTAGGGGTCTTGAGATGAGTGTGGATGCATATTGCTAAATGCATGCATTCAAAAATGTCAGATGGAAATTGGTTGTGTGTGTGTGTGTGTGTGTGTGTGTGTGTGTGTGTGTGTGTGTGTGTGTGTGTGTG
>JAVQKI010384794.1:0-10666 GCA_036025975.1 Nematalosa erebi
TCCAAACAATATGCTTCAGATGAGGAAAAAAAAATCAGGTGACACCCCCCTCCCCTCCCAAGGGCCAAATATGCAGCACCATTCTTAATTCTTAACACTGTTACCGCTGCTGCGCTTCAATTTATGCGTTGCTTTATCTGCAGTTCAAAGTTGACATTTAGCGAGTCCAAAAAGTGCGGATGCAAATGCAAATACAAAATTTGAATGGCCCTCCCCTCTAGACTAAAAAATATTGATTGGGCCTCCCTTCAACAAAGACAAAAAATAAATGACCCTCCCTCATTTTCCTCCGGTGGCCCATTCCATAAATACCGAACGGTCCCTTAACTGATAACACAACATGACAGTTAAGTCACAGTACCAGTCATAATGAGTGCCACTGTATAACATTAGCCACATGTTTGGTGGTGGTTGTTACGTTTTGTGATAGGCCTATTGGGGTAGTGATTTTTTTTGTTCACAGTTCTTGTCTGCATCCATTTTGGGATGTTTAAAATATGAGTCCATATTTTTTTTTTAATTGAAATTCCATATTGTGGTGTTCAGGAATGTTTGCATATTGCCATTTCAGTGTAGATGGACCACAACTCAATGTTAACATAACCCCCTAGTGCAGCTGTAGGGCCAATCGCCAGCATATTAGAAATGCATCTAGCTGCTTACCAGCTTACAGTTTTGGGCACAATAACCGTGAGGTAAAATTTTCATACCGTGACACCCCTAGTAGAATATTATAGGTGTAGTGGAGCAGCAGTAACGTTGTTGACTAACAAGTGGTCAGTCAGTGTGCAAAATACCAGTCACTTTGTTTTACTTTACTTTGGAATAATCTATTCACCATTAGTCCATGCTTTTTTATATTGGTCCTTGTATTCATTTTGAACATAATTTGGCCAGTTTTCCCTCCAAGCCAAACATTTGCGAGGATCGGATTACTTCACTTTTGTGTTTTGTTTTACTGCATATGTGACTGCCACAAATGCAGCAATGAAACAGAAATATGGCACACCCACACAATTCTCACTTCTCAGGTATCCCATTTAATTGATTTGGCACACACTCAGACACACACACACACACACACACACACACACACACACACACACACACACACACACACACACACACACACCTTCAAACACACACAAACTCTGTGTCTTGTGATTTACAGGCACAGACCTGCACATTTGCTGTAGCGAGACCTTTTATGTCTCTAAACTTAGCCATGTCTTTATTTGCCTGCCTATAGGCCTGCTTCAGCATGCAATAAAGTACACCGTATGCCCTGTATCGTCTCTTGCATGCAACTAAGCACCAGTGTGGTTTACCTGAGGTTGGCGAGTTGAACACGTTGAATTTTCCTAGCCACTTTCAGATTGTTCCCTTGGTTGGTTTTGTGGATAAGTATGGCCTTTGGCATGAAATCACATTACAATCCTGACATCCAACCACAACCCCTAACCAACTGATGTACCTGAGCTTAAAAGGTGCTTGAGGGGGCAGTCTGTTTTTCTGTGGCATTTGCTATTCAAAAGCATGATTGTTTTACTTGTGATTTTAAGGCAGCAAAGATGCCTATTTTGTCACTTTTTGCCCACAGAGAAAGGTAAAGAAAACATAATTTTGAGATAAAAGGAGTCCTTCAAAATGCAGTGGCTGGCTGGTTTCCTACTGAGACAATATGATCATAAGATCATTTTTCATCTGAGTCTCCTGTGTCTTGCTGACGAAAATGAGTCAACCTTCCTCATGGGTTTAGAGAGAGAACTGCAGTCTCTCCCTGCTAGAATCCTATATTAGATACCATTAGCACTGGGCCGATAAAAGCACAGCCTTCAGAGACTAAGATGAGAACACCGAAAGGCAATGATTGGGGGGGGCCTGGGAAATACAGAAAAAGAGTTGAATGAATTAATGAGAATTGTGGGGAGATAAGCGAATGGAAGGAATAAATAAGCAACTGAAATGTAAAACGAGTGATGTATTTTACCTCCACCCCATCTTACTTCTCTGTATTCTTCCATTCTCCATCCTGCCACCCCCCTCCTCTCCTTCAAAGGCCTGAGCTGAGAATTTTTTGTTTTGGTAAATGATGACATCATGTTGAAAGGCTTGCATAGGGCTGGAGGGCCTGTCTGGATGCTTCCCCCCACCACCATCACCCCCAATAACGTGGTTTACCAGCCTATTTGTCTTTCTGCAAAGCAGCAGATTCCTTTAAGAAGAAGAAGAGGAAGGGTGGGGGGCGAGGGGGGAAAAAGAGGGAACTTGGGAGATGGGAACGGAGGGGACAAGAGAGAATGAGAGCCTAGCCCTCGGAGAGAGAGAGGTCTCTGGGTCTGTGAAGGACTGTTTTATTTGTGCTCTCCCCTCTTGCCCCCACTTATTTTTTTTCCTTCTTCCTTCTCTCTCTCTCTCTCTCTCTCTCTCTCCCTCTCCCTCTCTCTCTCTCTCTCTCTCTCTCTCTCTCCCCCTCACTCCTCCATTCAGTACTTTGTGGAGTACAAGGAGTGCAGCCGGCCGCCTGGGCCGAGTGGAAGTAATTAGCTGTTGCATAACGGTCTCACACAGCAGACAGAGGATGACGAATTGGCACAGTCTTCTCTGCCTAAGTCCCCTTGAAATACTGAGGAGAAATAATTACATGTATGAGATGGTCTGTATTTTTTCTTTTCTTTCTCTCCTTTTTTTTTTTTATTTAACTTGTCTCACCCTTGATGAGGAAGACATTCTACACAGCTTACCGTAATATTTTCAACTGTGGTAAAACTGGTCAGCGGGCTCCTCTCTAAAGTCTCCGATTGGCCAACAGGAGGGGTAATTTTTCAGGCATGTGAAATTGTGTGTGTGTGTGTGTGTGTGTGTGTGTGTGAGAGAGAGAGAGAGAGAGAGAGAGAGAGAGAGAGTTGCAGGGGGGGGGGGGGTACACCACTGGCAGTCGCCCGCTGCTTCTGGCTGGTAAAAAGGGGGGAATTGGGTGGAAACGGAGGCCAGAAGCAGCAGCAGCACTGGTGGAGCTGGCCCCACACACACTCAGACACACACACACTCACTCTCTCTCTCTCTCTCCCACACACACCGGCATGGCCCTGCGGAGAGACCCTCACAGCTGCTACCACTCTCCCAGGCTCTGTCACGGTCACGGTCTGCTGATGCCCTCTCTGCTGGAGGAGCTGCAGCATGCAGAAATGTACTGTATGACCAACAATTGCATTGGTAACTTCACAGCACTTAAGGAAGAAGTGTTGGCACTCTCCGCCAGGTGCAGTGGATGTGGACAACGTGTGAAGTGCAACAATATTGTTAAAGCATTGCTTCGTGTGATAGTGACCAATACTACACTGGAGCTTTATCATGCTGTTTGCTGTTAAGGGGGGAAAAAAACACCACCTTTCGTCCTAAATATTTTGAAGGAGGAAAGGAAAACTTCCCCTTTTTTTGGCCTCAAATTCACTTTGTGCCACTTGTGGTCCTGTGGCTATCGGTGCAGTCTCGGTGAAGTCTTGTAGCATAAGTCCTGTTTCCGGCCATAAGAGAGCAATGTTCCCAGGCCCAGCGTGTGAGCCAGGTTAGCGTTGGTTTAGCGACTGCGCTCCAAGAATACGACATCTTTCATCACCAGCTCAATGGTTGACTCCTGGGGAGCTGGTCGGGTAGACCGTCCTGCTTGTTGTGATTTGTGGCCTGCCTTGGCTCATTTTTTTTGGAAAGCTGTGCCTTCATTTGGGCACGCAGACGGAGACCAGCACTTGGTGCCACCTTCCTGAATACACTCGCGCACACACCCCCCACCATCGCCACCACCCACTCTCACCTTCCTCTGCCAAATGCTTCTGGACCAGAAGTGCTAGTGGTTTGATTTGTGTGGCACTTCAAAGCCGTGCACATCTGGGGCATCTGAATGTGCAGACGTGCACCCATCTGCCGTTCTCTCTTTCTTGCTCTCCCCTCTCTCTCTCTCTTTCTCTCTCTCTCTCTCTTTTTTTCCCCCCACATCTTGTGCCTGCTGACACCTCCTTTTGGGGGTTTCTAACCTCCTCTCGTTAAAATTTTGGGCTTACCCACCGCTGTTCCTTTAGCACCAGCACATATGGGTTTCTGTCTGCCTTTCACGAGTTGTTTTTCAAGAGGGCCCTTTCTCGGCGTAAGGCACAACTCCCTCCGCCTCCCCCTCCCCCCACACCCTCCGGTCCCTTCTCCTTCCTCTCCCTGTGTCTCGTTCTCACTTTCGCTCTGAGGTTGCACAGGTGTCTCTTGTATCATCTTTTCATATTCTCGGTCTGAGTCATCGCTCAGCCCACTCGCTCCTGAACTGACATTTCCCCCTACTTACTGGTGACATCTCTGCTGCTTTTCCATTCCCCTGGTGATTACACAGCAGCTGCACTATATATATGTGTGTGTGTGTGTGTGTGTGTGTGTGTGTGTGTGTGTGTGTGTGTGTGTGTGTTTGTATGTGTTTGTGTGTGAGAGAGCGGCAGGGAGAGGGAAACTGTATTTTTTTTCTTTTCTTCGTTTTAGTAATGTTCTGTTCTGTTCCATTTTGATGATCTTTATTGTGCTCACAATGATTTGCTTTAGGCTTGTTCAGACATCAGAGGCATCACAAAAGGTGTTTCTTTTAAGATAATCTCCTATTGATTGGAAAAGTGTCACAAATGGAAAGTTTATTTGCAGTGTTGGACAGGGGAGGTACTCCTGTTTTAAAGTTTAACTCTGGTTGTTGTCAGCATCAACACTAACTAGTAGGTAGTAGTCATACAACAACACAAGCCATTGTGGTTTCTTTCTGCTTCTGTAACTTTCCTTGTCTGGGCCTCAGTGATAAACGGAAGGTTGGTCACCATTAGGCTACAGAGTCAGAGGTTCTCTTCCGGTTTGTGCTTGGTGGGCGGCTTTCGATTTCACCACAGTCCTGCAATGCAATCTCGGCCGCTGTAGTCTTCTTAATGAGCGAGGAACACCAAAGCGCGTTCGAGCCTTCTTTGTTTTTGCCTGACCTCATTTTCAGTGTCATCGTCTTAAGATTCTAGCCAAGCTATGTTGTGTGGTGTTTTTATTTTTAATTTTTTTTTTAATAAAACAGTCATAGGTTTGACTTGTGACTTTTGTTGGCCTTGTGTTCAGCATTTACTGTAAGAATCAGCCCCCTGTGAAGGCCAGCCAAAAAAAAGCCCTCCTCTGTTTAAAGCCCTCGTCGGTCAGGTTTGCCTGTTTTCACCCCCATTGCCCTGTGTTATGAAGGGGTGAGCAGTGAGGCTAAGCTCTGCCAGCTGGATGACAGGGCAGGGATACCTCTGACGCCTTGGTGGTCCGGCTGGAGGGGAAGAGCCTCTGTTGGAGAGAGAGAGAGGCATGGCCCAGTCAGGCCAGGGGCACCGCCTCGGTTGCAGACCGCAACCCCACCCAATCACGGCTGCCCAGGCTAACCACACGCCAGGTGCTGAGTGCCCCTTGCTCCCTGTGACGGTGACGCACCCTTTAACCCACCTCAGCCTACAGGGCTAGAGCAGAGGTTGAGCCACATGGGGCTGTACAACCCCCTTTACCCCCCACACCCCACACATGGGGGATGGGACTGCTTCACATCCACAAAGTGGAGAGCAGATCAGAAAAACATTATAGACCACATCAAGAACCAGCCACAGCTGCCACTATCCAGATTGTTCTGTGATGCTCTTTGTTCTTTGCTGTGTTTTACTAAAACTGATTTAAGTATTTATGTAGGTGATCTGAACACCTCTGGTTTGCCAAGGACTGTGGCGGTCATAGAGGATAAATGGCAAATAGGTTGCATCTACGAGAGTTTGGTACACTTGGTAGGATGCTAGGTAAATGCGGGCAAGAAAGAATGCAACTTGAAAGTTCTTGATGGGGCACTAACTTCATTATGCGCAATCTCACATAGCTGAGGGCATATTGCAGATACATAATCAGACAATTGAATGACTGTGTGTTGATGGTTAGCCAGAAACAGAGTGTCCAGGAAAATCAAATGAAGGGGCAGAAAGCACCACTTAACACTGGCCTGCTTCCCCACTAGACCCGACGAGCACAATGTGGCTTTCAAAGCATTCCAAAAAAATTTACTTGGCAGACCTCTCCTGAGGTCGGAAATTTCATCATGTTCAGTAAGCCTCAAGGACACACACGGTTCATTTTGACAACAGAGTAATAGAACGTTAGCAAAAATGTGTTTGTTTACATTGGACTTATGTTGCATACCTCTTTTGCCAGCGTGCCATTCTTTGCAGATTACTGATTTACCTGGATTTCAGCGTTGATAAAATGCTGTGACATTTGATATTCTTCAGGCTGTTTTTAGCAAATGAACAGCAGTTCTCTCAGCTCAAGACCTCCCATAAGTGGGCTGGTTCAGTGTGAACAAGATTAGATCACAGCTTTATATAGTGTGTAGCCGATACTGCGACTCTTCTTGGTCACTCAAGTGCTTAATGAGCATCCAGTATTGGGCACTGTAATAATGAGAAGGGCTTTTGCTATGCAGTGCCAAACTCAACTGTGCCAGAAACGTTTAGTTAGTGAAGAGAGGAAAAGTATGTCATAGGAGTTATTGAAAAATAAAAATTGTAAATATCCCTTATCACTCAGCTTCTACTGTAGGTTTAAAAAAGCACACCAGTATCACTAATAACCACTCGCTGCCTGGTTTTAAAACACACACACACACACTTGACATCACTAATCACTTGGCTACAGGGTTTGTTTCACCAACTTAATAAGCATGAACACGTCATCTTTCCGGCTTTTTGACAGAATTTCCCCTCAGTGAGAAGAATAGACTATTACATTCCACCTTCTTTAATTCTAGGTTGGTAGCAGGAGCTCTAGGTATTACATATATGTTTTCACAACAGAAAATATCCACTGCCCTTACACGGCAGGTCCCTTTGTGTATGAGACATAGGGATGTTCTTCTGCAGAAGTCGGCTGTAAATGGTCATGCCGTAATGATCCCAGGCTTCCAGAGGAATGCCATTGTTGGGACACCTGTCAGCACCTGTGGTTGGTGCAGAGGGATGAGGTGCGCTGGCTGCAGGGGTTATTTTTAAGCCGAAGGCTGCATGTTTGTTCCGAGCCTCTCTCTCTCTCTTTCTCTCTCTCTCTCAACATCTAGGAGGAGGTGGGAGCTCATTCCTCTTCCACACACAAGCAGTGATCTACTTCCCTACATCTCCAAAAATAGGCATGTGTTTGTGTGTGTGTGTTTGTGTGTGTGTGTGTGTGTGTGTGTGTGTGTGTGTGTGTGTGTGTGTGTGTGTGTGTGTGTGTGTGTGTGATTGTGCTTATATGTGCATGTGTGTGTGTGTGTGTGTGTGTGATTGCATGTGTGTGCGCACACGGCATGTGTGTGACTGTGCAGAAGATGGAAGGAGGGAGGGAGAGAGCGCGTGAGTGAGCCAGAGCCTAAGGTTATTCTCCTTTTTACGAGTGTTATCTCTGTGTTTAAAATGCGGGCTGCATGACTCACTCCTCCGAGCTCCCACATCCCTCCCACCACCACCACCCCCACACTCCTCCGGGCTTCTGCTGGTGAAAGTGTTCACAGCGAAGCAATTAAGGAGGACAGCTTATTGGACATAGTATGATATTCCCCCTAGAAACACACGGGCAAGAGCATGATTAGCATGCCTTGCTATCTTTTTTCTGGTCCTGTCCCCGCCACTATTTGTGATGAGCGTATCACTGCTCTCTTCTCCAGGGGCTAAGCGCCGTGTGCTGCTGGGAGGAGGGGGCCCTTGATCTGCCTCCAGAATAGCCCTGTTCCCACTGTGCACTGGGCAGATCCACGGCTCACCTCTTCGTCTCTCTCATCTGCCTGCTCGCCTGTGTCCATGCCTGTCACTGCAGCTTGAGCATGAACAAGTCTCAATTGACTTTGCTATGTGACAGAAATCCTCTCCCATGGAGAGAGAGAGAGAGAGCGAGCCCTGAAGCATCTGCTTCACCCTCGACACCAGATTAATGAATTTCGTGGCAGTTAATGGCAAACAAATGTTTTCCACTCTGGCATCAAAGAGTGTCTCTGTTTCTTGTTCTTCTTCTTCACCCCTCCCCACTTCCCCCCTCCCCTCATATTCCAAAGCATCCATGTGCTTTGTTGTCTAATTGTGGAGAGTAGATTCGAATCAGGGATTACGGAGATGACGGTGTTCTGAGTAGAGGCACCTCTGCTCAACAACACCGGATAAATTCAGAGAAAGACGAAAGCAAGATATTTGTGTGCAGGAGTGTCTGTGGCATTGAGTGGGGAGTGAGTCATTTTTTACTAGAGGTGGAGAGATGGTGGAGTGTATCTCCGCTACATGTAAACATCTCTAGCTGCTGAATGGTTGCGTTTAATCGATGCGATTATCGCAGTGTGACTCAGAATGATGCCTTATATTTCAGTACACTGCAGCTTGTGTATTACCTATGGTTGGGATGGTGACATCATCCCTTACCACATTAAAGTGGTGGTCTGTGGAGAGTCTTTTACTATCAGTAGAGCACACACGCACACTCAATCTATTTGCTCCCATCATCCTCTCTGCTGTCTCAGGAGAGCCCTTTCAACTCCCCCTCACACTTGCTTATGGAGCTGTACAAAATACACACACACACACACACACACTCTCTCACTCTCTCACTCACTTACTCACTCACTCACTCACACACTCACACATTCACACAGAGGGAGAGAGAGTTACATAATCATTTTGTCATGTTCCAGTGTATATACAAGGCTTGCAAACAAAGTGACATCAACAGGGTGAAACTTCTGTGTAAAGGTTAAAAACATATACACTGTAAGGTTATCAGATAAATACTTATTTTATAAATACCTTAATTATGTGCAACAGCAAATAAGTATGTACACTACAAAAGCACATGTACAGGATGCTAAAACAGTATTTTTCAAAGATACTTTGTATAGGGTTTTATGTCACATAAAATGGGGCTAAATGTTTGGCATTACCTAGCCTCAAAGGCATAGACTGCCTGTGTGTGCCTTATGGGTAGACTACTGAAAACAATGCGGGCGTTTCCCAGTCTTGCCCGAGTGGTCTTGCATAATAGTTTATGAAGAGAACTATTAGTCCATACTTGGCTTTGCCCCGGTCTCTTCTGGAATGAAATATGCACTGGTATGTCAACCACTATTCAAGCAGTACTTCCAGGCTACACCACACACACACACACACACACACCAGTGTACATCTACATCTTACTTCATGGCACTCCCATTTTCTTTGCCAGGCTATTCTAAACGTCTGCCCTGTAAATTTCGCCCCTACTACAGAGGTTTGCAACACTGCAGTGTTTTGCTAAGAGGAAGGAGCGGCCGTTTTGGATGTGAGGCTGTGTGTGTGTGTGTGTGTGTGTGTGTGTGTGTCTCCATCCTCACAAGCTGAAGTGAAATCTTGGCAACATGCCAGCACAGCTCTGGGCAGCAGGCTCTGCTTCTCTGGCTTGCAGACTGACTCAGTGGAAAATGTGAATGAAAATAACCCCACACCCACCCCAGTCCCCTCAAACTCCTCTACCAACCCCTCTCCCCCCTTCACACTCCACATTGCACTCCAAAAACAGGATTATTATGTGCTTTTTTCACATGTTCTCATTGCTGTAGAGGAATGGGGCTGATTAGTGTGTGTGTGTGTGTGTGTGTGTGTGTGTGTGTGTGTGTGTGTTTTCCCGTAAGTTTGCTGCTACTAAAAACCGTGGGGGATTTGGGTGAGGGGGAGCGAAAAATCCTACAGAAATAGCACGGCGAGACTGGCTGTGCGAACGAATAGTAAAACGGGATGGATGTTAATGAGGTGCTGCCATATCCATGACAACGCGCATGGCATTCCTGGGCAGACCACGCTGGCATCTGAAGGAACAGCAAAATGGCAGCGCACAGAGACTACGCACAGGGTGCATGTTAACCCCTTCCATTCCGCTGTAAGCGAGATCATGTAAGTGTTTCTTTGAAGAGGGTGCTTCTCCATTTTATGGAGACGCACTGTACCATCGCAATTTTTTCAGAATTTTAACGTGTTTTTTTGACCAAAGCTCTTTAGGAAATCAGAGGTGTGAATGAAAATAACAGTAATGTTAGATATGGAGAACAAGGCAGGCTGCTGCTGCATTTGACCAGCTGTGCTCCTGAAAGAAACCAATGCGGTGAAAAGAAAAGCTTCAATGAACATAAAACTACACTTAATCATTTTAATCGTAAGTGAATGAATAGCAAGCAAAGAATAAAAGTACTGTATTAGGATTTTGGGCGGGGCGGTCTGGGTGGGAGGGGGGTGAGCGGCAGGACTTTACATTACAAAGAACTCTAAACATCTCATTCACAAATTAAGATTATTTACTGAACCCTTTGTTTAAATTAGGATGAAGTTTGAATTAAAAAGAGCAAACAGGACTTCACAGGGGTTCAGCTCTGCTAGCTGTCATATACTGTACAATACAACAACCATTCAGAAGTCCCATAAGTAAGTGTGAGGTCACAGGTTTCTGTGGTTCACAGACAGATCAGTCCACACAAAAATGTTACATTTTCCCACCCACAGTAAAAATACTACATAAATGCGTCATGCGATACTTCTATTCAGGCCATGAAAAAGACAACCGTGTTTCTCACTTCAAAATAAAATGCAAATAATTGCCA
>JAVQKI010384863.1:0-14455 GCA_036025975.1 Nematalosa erebi
TATTCTCCACCTTTAAGCTGCAAATGTTTTCCTGTGTTCTCCTGCCACTGTTGAAGCACTTTGAGCTGCATCTTGTATGAATTGTGCTATACAAATAAAGTTATTATTATTATTATTAAGTGGCAGCTGCACTGGATACAGCACTATAGATCTGTAGATCTTTAGGGTGCACTAAGTGCTTCCTATTTTATATCAGAGTTAAGGATTGCATTTGCAATTACATTCTGCATTTGATCAGCAGAGGAAATGCCATGTACTCTTGGTAACAACTTCCTCCACCATGCACCTGACAACAGTCCTTGTTTGAGAATTTATCAGTCCAAGAAGATACAATTTTGGTACCAAGCATTCAAGTGGAGTCCGACAACTATAGATAAAAATTTTTTTTTAAAAAAATCTAGAAAAACAAGACACAAATCTAGCATTTTCTTCTACTTTTATTTATTTTTTTAGTACAACAGTTTTGAGTCATGTTTTTCCCACCATCAAGATGCCAAAAGTGTATTGCTCTTTTGCTTTTACCCTTGTGTGTAGACCCTCATTTTCTCCAGTCCCATTCCAAGATGGCTTCCACCCACCCTTCCAGTTCGGTGGAGAACAAGTCATATGTGCTTTGAGATCGGCACCCAGTCTCCTGATGCACGCAGTCGCATGAAAGCAAAGACTGTTAGCAGGCAGCACAGGGCAGCAGGCAAACAGACATGAAGACAACACACAGCCCTCCCAGAAAGCAGGCTCTGCTGAACAGACATGGCCCACAGTAGGCCCTGACTTGGCCCACAGCTAGGCCCGATCAGACCCTGGCTCAAGACCACATCTGTTACAGAGCCAACTGCAGTCCAGGACAGTTAACTCTCTTGCTGCCAAAAAGAAGTCGATTCTGGAAAAGCACAATCAATCTGAAAATCTGCAACATACCAAAGGGAGCAAGATAGAGAGAGAAACGGACACCTGTCCACATAGAGAAACTTGTGTGCTACTTCTCGATCTGTTCTGTTTAAGTGCTAAAAACAGGTTGGTTTGCTTGGTTTTCACAGATACACATTTCCAACGCGCAATTTGCAATAGAGACGTGTTAAGGTTCTATGCACAGAGACATGCTTCTTTTTTTTGTTTTTTTTTTTTCTTAAAAAAAAAAAAAAAAAGAAAGTTAAGAACACTGCTGCTAACAGCGAAGATCAAAAGCTGCTAGAACAAATCTAGGAAGGTGGGCCGTCTCTGGAAGTGGTCTAGACCTGTACCAACACAGATTGGGCAGGACCAGGACTAGAGCAGATCCAGAGCGGTTACGGAGTTGGCAGACACTCGGAAAAACATCCAAAGGAATGGACAAGAGACTCAAAGTGAGGAAAAGATTCCACATGGAAAATAACATAGAAAAGTAAGCTAAAATCAGGCAGACCCACCCCTCTCCCTCTAAACAGCCTCAGCACCAAGTTAGTGCAGGCTATAGCTGGCAAGTCTTTAGGGGAAACCTGCACAGAGTGACACTGGGACGTCCTCTCCTATTGAAATAACAAGTGTCGCCATGGGTGTGTTGCTGTGGCTACAAGCATCACTTCACAAATCTGGTGGAAAACAATATACAAGCTAAACTTTTGTCTTTTTTCCCTTTGAAAAAGCAAGCAGTGAACAAAAATACTGGCAGTCAAAAAAAAAAAAAAAAGGAAAAAATAAATCTTTGGATGTGTAAAAAAAAAAAAACCTTTAGGATCCCTCCCTATTAACCCACCCACTCCCTTCCCTTTGATTGTAAAGTTCAGTTTCCCTCAGATGACTCGGGCTCAGGATCTTTGGTTTCCTTGTTCTTGCGGACCTCTTCAAGTTTCTTATCCTAAGGCAGGTCAAAGAAAAAGGAAGGGAAGAGCAGAGAACTTAGAAGTGGTTTCATTCAGAGACCTGAGAAACTATGTGCTTCAGACAAACTGGGATCTAAAGTGCCAATTTCAAGTACCTTCTCCTTGAACTTCTCATTCATGGCTGCCAAGAGAGCATCTCTGTTTTCTTTGTTGGCCTCCATCTTCTGGTTGAGCTTCTCCTCTGCCATCTTGCTGAAGTTGTTGTTCTCCTCCTGAGCTTTCTGAAGCACCTCCTTCTCGTGCTCACGCTTCTCTGCTAAATGCTTCAGAACCTCAGCTTCGTGCAACTGAGACAGATGAAGGGCACACACACAAACAGGTTTACCCAGGTAATTTCTTAACAGGGACAGACACGGATGCAGCAATGGGTGAATTACAATGACAGAATCATAAGCTTTCAAGTTAAAACGAAAGCCTATGTTTTCTTAAAGATGAAAGAAGCATGTTGGAAAAACTCAGAATATGTTCAACGGGAGGCTGCGTAAAACTACATGCAAACACACTGAAAGACTTGGGTCACAGTGACTTTGTTTGGTGACCATGTTCCAGTATGTTGAGAGAATTAATCCAGGTCACTGACTCACCTTGCGCCTCTCCTCAGCAGCCTCCAGTTTCCTTTGAATCTCCTCGAGGGACAAATCCTTCTTCTTGGGGGGAGACAGGGGGAACTCGCCCTTGGCATCCGCATTGTTGCCCAGGTATACTTCAAAAGCCTGCCCAGAGGCACGCTTGTCGAGTTCCTTCACCTGAATATCTATTTATTTTAAAGGACAATCACTCAGTCTTATCAGCCATCAAATTCAATCGTTACTGCTAAAGACATATGTGTTTTTCTTGTGTGTATTCCCTCCAAGTACTTACCACCAGAAGAAGCCATATTAGCAGTAAGACTTGTTCAGAGATACCTAGAAATTTAAAATGCAAAAACAAAAAATAAATTCAACCCTGTTAAAATCACAGAGCATCGATAAATAATCCTGTCCACTGCCACCGCCTAGTGGTGAACTTGAGTTATAGGTACTCGCTTCATCTCATCCACATGGTGGATTGTAAAATACAAGACCGTATGAATGAGACAGCAAGCTCACTAGTGACCCCATTTGGTCAACTTGATTGCAACAAATAACCACCGCCCATCGCGCTCCTGTTTATTGTTGTGTTACTTGTTGACCGCGAAATTAATCCTCAAGACAACCATCTTAATTTAAGAGAGCGTTTCAAATTACGCCCATTTCTATCGGCCTTAACAGTTCACGCAATCAATCTGTCATAATACAAGGCCTTTCAATTGGGCAAAGCATTCAAGAGTACATTTGCAGCTGCAATTATAAACTTCAATCTCAAAAAGTTACAGTAAGAAAGGGAATTAAAGTCGACACACCGTACTACCGTTTGGCGCGCTTTCAACAAGCGCTAGGTAACTCGGCTAACCGCACGTTTCTGTTCACATCCTGAGCAAATGTCAAGAGTACGCTGCAAAACTGTGATGCTTTCATCAGGCTATCGTGAAGCAACCTCGAATCGCCAGACTACAATGACAATCGATAGAGGACTTGGAATCTACTGTGGCTTTCTATTCATGTCGCGAAAAGCATTTGCAACGTTCCCTCTGACAAATGTTGAAGTAACCTTAACGAGCCTGCTGTTCTGCAGAGAAACATGCAGCACACCTGCATTCTAAAAAGAACCCAAACACCCGTTGTCATAGCCTACATACAATGTCAGTGAGAGTGCGTCGCCAATAGTGCATTTTAAGCAAAAGGCAACTTGCACACATTTGGGAGCATTTTGAGGGTCTGTGGAGACAAAAGCGCTTCTATGCGAATGACGGTAGCGGCTGCTGGAAACAAAGGCAGACAAGCACTACCGCGTGCTCAGCTCCCTCTGTTTGATTTGCAATTAGCATTATCTCCCACCAGCAGCATCCTCTATACTCAGTCCACTTTATTTTGTGATTCAATTCAATCAACGGTCGGTCGAAAAACGGTTAACAAGAACGGTGTTTGAGGCTGTAGGTTTCTACAAGCTAAATCGGGATAACATTTTTTTACTACTGCAAACCGCAGGATTAATAAATTCAGCTGTAACATTATGCCAATTATCATAGGGATGCGAACAAAAGCTGCAGGTTGACGAGTGAACCAACATAACCTGCCTTACCAAGAACAGCAATATTAAGGTGAAACGGGAAAATGACTCTACCCCCGCTCGTAAATGCGGTCATTCCCAGCATATTAACTCCAAGTTCAGCCAAAATCTTAAATGAATTTCCACAACATCGATGTTGGTGACTAAACGTGTCGGTAGAATGATTCATGCATGTCAATAGCTAATGAGCTTGCTGACATAGCTGGACCAGACTCATCCAAGACCCAGCCCTTAGAAAATGCTAGAGAGCTTGCACAATCATTGTTTAATATCCACTTGATAACTTTACTGCAGAGCTGCAAATTCAGTTGATTTTCAGTTTGAAATTAGAAGATTGTGTATTTCTTACTAAAAATCATTTCTTTTTCCCGGAGATTATTGTGCGTGAATGTTACTCAAGCACAGCACAAAAATGTTCAAGTTAATCATAACAATGTTTACAAAAATTAAGATTATTAAAACCAAGCGTTTCCAGAGAATATTCCTAATATTAAGACGTCATTCGGCAGCATGTCCAGGCCCTAAAAATCCTCTGAAATTAACAACTAGACCACAATAGCCGTCACACCCACCTTCTCCTAGAGTCGACTGACAAATTCCCAGCCCAAAGCTTCTCGCGCCGATTTCTCCACTCGCTGCCTAGCAGTTCGCGCATAAAAAGACCAAATATTATTTCGTCACAGGGTGATCGGCCATCCGATTGGCTGCTGCGTTTGATAACATTGTATTGTGGGACTTGAAGTTATTTCATCGTTTCGGTACCTAAACAAGACCACGAGGTGAGGTCGTGAGGCAGCGCATCATGCATCCTTTAGATTTTTTGAATTTTGTATCAGACCTCTGTTAATGGTCCAAATAGTTTTTGCAGTCGAACTTACGAAGAAATAGTTTGCTTATATATTTTTTAATTAATTAAAAAAATAAATCAAATCAGTAATTTAAGATATGTATAGCCTACTGTGACAATTTATAGGCCAGGTCTAGGTTACTTTGTTTTCCATTTCGAATAGGCTACTGCATTCTGTTGCCACATGAGGTAGGGAGTCTTATGCAATAGCTTTGCTCTTTTGTTTGCTGTCATAATCAAAGGGTAAACAATCCAAGATATGTCCTTGAACACAGGGATATGTTATCTAAACTATCTGCTTGATAACTGCAACCAAATGTCAGTAACCATCCACGCTCAGTATTGATTAAGATATGGATGACCGAGGGGGTCACTGACTTGAAAGTAATGGACTACAGCATAATGAAAACTGGGCATGAGTGAAATTGCATTCAACACACTCCTGCCCTCCTCCACTTCTCATCCATAACATTTCCACTGACATAGACCTATGACACATATTTCAGGTGCATAGCAAAAATTTAGTCTGTGTGGTGATTTGCTAGCAGTCGCTCACAACTGCTTCTCGCTTGTCCACAGTTGAAATAGGTCTACTGTTTTACCGTGCAATGAGACTGGAGGGATGACCATATCAATCAGGCATATAGTGTCTGGATAAGCCATTCATGCCATGCTACAACCTTGGCCTCTACTCCCCAGTTAGGCAGCCATCAGTGCTGTCTTTGTCATGTAGCTTCAATTGACTACATCCTAGGGAGAGTCTTGGTCCTCTGTTCATAGCCTAATTATGTCATCACGCCTTTGCCCATATCTGCTTGACATATGACTGCTGTCGAGCATGCAGTATATGGGCCCATCAGACAGACTATCTCCCATCAACTGTGATCTATCATGATCCATAGTTATCGAGAAACAGGGCCCAGACCTCCTATCTATAGTTCTCTAACCCTTCATCAAATATATGCCTTCCCACTGTAGCCTAACTTAGCTGTCCTAACTCAAGTCCTCTGCATGAATTAAGTGTAAACATGACATTTTGTTTTGGGAACTGGCTCAAAGTTCCCTATGGCTGCAACTGAACTTTTGTATTCTTGTCCTAAAGTACAAGTCAAGTGCTATAAAGTAGAATACATTCATAGCAGTCTTTGTCGTGGCAATCAATTGGCTGGTGTGTCTTCTAACTCCATGTTCAGATACTATAAGTAATCAGAACAGCATTGTCAATGAGTTAGGTCTGCTTTTGTATGTGCCCACATGTGCTGTTGTTCTTTATGTGTGTGTGTGTGTGTGTGTGTATGTGTGTGAGAGAGAGAGAGAGAGAGAGAGTGTGTGTACAGTATGTATGCATGCTTACTTCATTTTGTTTGCTTGCCTTTTTTCCTTACTATCAACAAGATCTGCCAACAGCTTTTAGCACGGTAGTTCATTGTCCAGTACAGTACATGTGAAAACTCAAAACTGCATCTAATTCGGTTTGTATTTTTAGCTTCCCCTCATGCCACACACAGTGTCAAACAGGTCGCCTACTCTTTGTTCGTGTTGTGATGTTCTCAGAGGCTGCACAAGCTCTGAATATTTGAAGCCCTTTTTTTGTTTTATATTTAGACGTCACGTTTCAAAGTCTTGTTCCGCTCCACATGGATTAGATAATCTTGTCGGCGACTTGACTCTGCAAGTATTTGGGAGAGGGAGGTACTTGGTGCACGTTCAGCAGCAGAGAGAGAGACACTTTAAGCCAAAAAATGTCTTAAGGAACCGAGGCTGATGTGTGTCTGTGGTTTCAGTATTTAACATCTGTCCCTGGCAGTGGTGGACAGACAACATTGCTGCTCAATTCCTCACGACTGACTCATCCTGTGCAGTGTCTTCATTTGTTGCTGATGTCATATTAATCTGAATGATTTATGACCCTCCAGGGCACAGTTGGGAAGACCCAGCCATGCTCCCACATTATAGTAGCAGCAGTTGGACAGTGCCAATCTCACAGCTCGATTTCCTCCAGAGCTGAGGGCGTTAGATTTTCTTCTTTTTTTTTTCTTTTCTTTTTTTTGGGTCTTTCTTCCTTCCCTCCACCTGGCATCAATAGGAGCCTGTTTGCATGCATGCGCTGGCTCACCCCCACTGGGGCAGGTTTTGTTTGGGAGAGGAGAGGGACAGGAGAGGCCTTGGCATCTGCATTCCTGCCCTGGAGAAAAGAAGCAGATGGCATCAACCCCCCCACCCCCCTCGGAAAAAAAAAAAAAGATGGAGAGACAGGCAGTCGCCCTCCTCCTCTCTGTATGGGTACATAGAGCAGCATCTCTCTGCAGGGGACAAAGACATGGCAAATGAAAGGAGGTACAGGGAGGGTGCGACATGGAGAGGTGGGGCTGACTATGTGTGTGTGTGTGTGTGTGTGTGTGTGAGAGAGAGAGAGAGTGTATGTGTGTGTGCGTGTGTGTGTGCGCGCACGTCCGTTCTGTTGGGGTTGACAGAGTTCCTTTGGCAGCCATTAGCTGCAGATGTGACATGTGGGAAGCAGGGGGATTTGTGGCCTCAAAAAGGATGACAAGGATGTGTGTGTTTGTGTGTGTGTGTGTGTGTGTCTATCTGTCTGTCCGTCTGTATTTGTATAGCTGTTGGACAGCCTACCCCCATGTGACTAAGAATTACCTAATTGATTTTTGCTATTCAGGTCAAGCAAGTGTTTCAGCTGGATTATAGAAAGCAGTTTATATTGCTGTGTGGAAATACCATATGGGTCAATTACTCTGCTCAAAACAAGACTGTCAGGCCAAAAAAACAAAACACACCCCACAAGGCCCCACAAGCACAGAACAATGTTCATCTCAAAATCTACACTTTACAAAATACCCTATCTTTACACAAAATCCTGCAGCCTACACAATTAAATTCTTGTGATATGCAGTATATGCAGTAGTAAATTACATGTTGTGTAACATAGTGTGATATTATATTGATAAAAAAATAAATGAGCTCATGATCTGATGTGTTGATTTAATTATTAGACCAGTGCCTTGATGGCGTTTTAAATGCACAACGGAAGAACATAATTAGTCAACAACATGCCCTTTTCAACTCAAAGTGGAATGTGATAATTAGTATCATATTCATAACATGTTCAGTAGCTCAGCAGCAGCATCATGACATCATGCTTCACTGCTCTACTATAACGCCATAGCCTTCTAAAGGTCACATGACATGTCTTTTATGGAGATATATAGATGGGCAGCTGTCTTTCCCTTTGTTAACAGCATCTGTTGCATGGTTTCCAAACATATAGAGACAGCTGTAAGTAGACTTTTCTCCTCTGCTAACAAAAGCACAATCTATTTATTTTATTAGTTTTTCTTCGTTTTGTGTTGTTTCATAGTTTTGATTTGTACGTTTCCATACACAATGATCATTTGTGTGAGAGGTCAGAGGCCTAACTGTATTTTGACTGGAGGGTGGTAGCGTAGCAGTTAAGGAACCTGGCTAGCGGTCCAGTAGAGCCTGGAAAGTTGACGGTTCAAATACCGACTGCCACCGTTGTGCACTTGAGGAAGGCACTTAACCCTAAGTTGCTCTACTGTAGGGAAACTGGCCGAGAAAAAGTAAAAAAAATGTAAGTCGCTTTATATAAAACTGTCTGTTAAATGCATTAATGTCACATTTAAATCTCCCCAAACCACAGCCTTAGTGGTCAGTGCAGTGACAGGGCACAGGATGCACACTCAAGAGACCACCATAGCTTGCATTTGTGACAGGAGACAGGAGTGATATTAGCATATCAATAACAGCAGAGAATAACATGCTCCCCTAGCATCCCTATTGGATTGTAGCTCCTCATACAGTATCTTCGCAGCACAGCCTTAGCCAGACACACACACTGACACTCAGAGGCTTGCTTTTGTCACACACACACACACACACGCAGTATACAAACAAGATAGTGCAGATAACATCAGCTGACACAGTAAACATTTCCTGGGTGATATAAAGAGAGGACTCTCTTTTGCTGTATCTTTCCTTTTCTTCTCCTCTTCTTTCCTTTTCTTTTTTTCCTCTCCTCTATCCACTCCTCTTCTCTTCTCCTTTTCCTTGCCTGCTTTCTCCTCTCCTTTCCTCCCCTATCCTCTCTCTCAACCTTTTAGATGCATTCAGGCATGGGCGCTCCGCTTGCGCCGAACAGAGAAGTGACCCATTTTTATCAGTGCAGGGCCATTTCCTCAGAGGCAATGAGATTCTATAGCCCCCTTCGCTTTCCCAAACCTCGGCCCGCGATTGGTCCAGAACTAATGATGTGGACGCGGGCCGCTGGCTCCCTGCGCTGCCTAGGCAGGTTCATCGCCACGGTAACTAGAGAGTCGGATCTGTGCGTGTACCATGTGCAGGTAACCCAGAGGGACACACCTGAGGGGATCACAGAGCTGCCGAGAGAAACAAGGGACTCACCTGGTTCCACATTAATCCTGTTCAGAGTGAGCCCATGTATAATGAATGAGGCTGAATGTTTGACCCCAGGCGTCACCCCAGCATGGTTTAACCCCCAACAGGCAAGGTCACATGATTCTCCAGATAACCAGGACAGCATCCTCATGTCCCATATGTGAGTTTCAACAGCAAAACACAGATTCATGTTTTCCTCTGGCTCCGTCTGAGAGTGAGGGATGCTGCTTCTTGTGCATGTACTGTATACAGAATAATGTATCTGTGCGTGCGTGTTTTTGAAAAAAAAAAAATGTGTAAGACAGTGGAAGAAAATCCATATGATGTTTTGGCTATAATAATAACCTCTTTTTACGTAACAGGCTGTTACATAACCCCTCAGCTGCTTGGCTCTCCCTGTGTGAGGCTTCAGGCAGAGGAGATGGAGCTACAAGCTCCCTCCCAACCCCCATCCTCCCATACCATACACACCATGTGTGTGTGTGTGTGTGTGTGTGTGTGTGTGTGAGCAGCCGTTCACTTGGGGCCCCTAATCCACTTACTTGATGTGGCACGTTGTTGAACAAACATGCATGTTAATAAATCTTCATCTTTCTCCTCAGACAAAAGAAAAGAACAGACTAAGGAAATCACTTCCTTCTCTTCAATCACATTATTTATGTTAATTACATTTCCTGGGCTGCTTTTATTTGTCATCGGTATTACATTTGCATTGCCTGGCAGATTGCCAGAACTCAGCATTAAATCTTTAGGGAGGATTTTTAGTCAGTTTGTATGGTCCCTTATTCGCTAAACGTAGTAGGAAGCTGATAATTGGGTTAACATATTGAGTTGTTTATGAGAAAGCTTTGTTGAGAGCCATAGACAGATATCTGGGGCAGTCCGTACCAGACAGCCAAATACAGTACAACAGTGAACCACCAGGGCAGGTTTCAAAGAGTTGTATTAAAAATGTAATACATCGTTCAACTACTGCCTCTGGACTGTGCATAACTGTAACGATTATAGCCTGCTAGTGGATCATTTAGCATTCATAGCCCACTGTGAAACAATGGGTTGTACAATAAAATCACTGCACTGCTAATGTTTTTCAGTAACAGTGATAAAACATATTACCCGGCATTTCATCTTTACAAAATTAATTGATAATGAATATTAATTGTTATTCAAAGTTATAGGCTTAAATGTTACACGTTTTATTTTAATTTCAATACTTATTTATATTCATTATTCAGATATTTTCCTCAGGGAAGAGTTGCTTTTTCCATATTTTGGGTACTGATTGATTAGACGGCCATCTCTCTGCCCTCTCTACTCCGCCTCTCTCCCATTAGCATCAGTAGGAGTGGACATGACTGGTCCTGTTGTCACATGCTGACTAGCACACACCAAGCACTGTGGGGACATCCATCCTCACGTCACTGCCCTTAAACTGTTCCCTTTCGTCGTTCCCACTGTCCTCTTCTGTCTCTCCCTCCCTCTAACGTCCTCGGTCCCCTCTCCTCCTCCTCCCCTCTTCTTCCTCCTCCTCGCTCCCCTCCTCGTCTGTGAGATAATGGCCGTGTCCTGAGTCTGTCCCCCATAATGAGGCCCAACAGATGGAACCCTCTATCTGCCAGTAAAGAGAGAGAGAGAGAAAATTGTGAGACTGAGCGAGAAGAGAGGAGAAGAGACAGAGAATGGGGGAGAGAGAGAGAATGGAGAGAAAGACACAGAGGGAGAGAGAAAGGGATGGAGGTTAGCCTAATGGCTTTGTCTGACAGACCATGACCATGCAACAGATCTTCTTTTCTTTTTTTCTCTTTTAGTCCCTTTAGTGTGGCAGTTGTGTGTGTGTGTGTGTGTGTGTGTGTGTGTGTGACTGTTAAACATATTTCTGTGTTATATTATGTGTTCATCTATATTGTGCTTAATAAATGAATGCTAATTTGGGGTTTTGCCAGATAAGAAACTGAGGATCTGTATGTGAGTTTATGGCGATGATATCAGTGATAAAGTCAAAAACATGACAAACAAGTCAAGAGGTGTTTGTATCCATGTTAAATGCTGTTGGCTAGAAGGCA
Organism: Nematalosa erebi; assembly: GCA_036025975.1. Lineage (NCBI taxonomy): Eukaryota > Metazoa > Chordata > Actinopteri > Clupeiformes > Clupeidae > Nematalosa > Nematalosa erebi. The sequence goes on from JAVQKI010384863.1 coordinate 11,349, forward strand.
AAAGGAACTTTACCTGCTTCTCAAAAACTACAGAGGGAACATTGCCAAAATATGTGGAAGCAGGGGGATTTATTGTTATTAATTTCTAAGCCAAAGGAAGGCTAAACATTTTCATCATGGCATGTCTAATAGCATCTGTAATCATTGATGAACATTTTAGCAGAACAAACGAGCCCAAATGAGCCAAGGTAATCAGAAAAATCATTTGATGTTCATATGTTTTGTGAACATTGAATGTTTTGCCTTTCAAGTGCTATCAAGCAGCTCTATAGAAACAAGACATCCTCCAAAAGGCCCATAAAACATTCACATAAAGCATACTGTGTTCAGAAAATCAATTGAATTACACCCCCATCCCCCTTCTAATACACACACCCACATCCACACATCTAATTTGGTTTGGACCTGATGTGTCTGAAAGACTAATAACTCCTGAAATACCTGTGCTGTGCAGTCTGATGAATGGCATGGAGTGCCTGAGGCCCATGAAAAACACATTTATTGATGGGTTAGGGTGGAGAAGCAGGGGTGTCTGGGGACAGAGATAGAGCCTGGAGGTAAGGGCAGGGCTAAGGCCAGGCACGGGTATGGATGGAGATGAGGATGAGGCTATGGGGGTGGGTGGAGAGAGACGCAGCAGTCGCCTTGCTGCATCAGAGCCTGTTACCATCACCGTGCACCTCTGGGAGCATGATGTAAGGGGAGAGGTGGGGGTGATGCGTGTGTGTGTGTTTGTGTATGTGTGTGTGAGAGAGAGAGAGGGAGAGAGAGAAAGAGAGAGAGAGAGAGAGAGTTGGACAAGGAAGACAAAGAGAGCTGCAGAGGGTGGAGAAGGATGAGGAAAAGGAGGAGGAGACAAGACGTAGAAATCAAGGAGAGAGAGAGAGAGCTGTGGTTCAGTTTGTCGTGTAGTTATTGTGTGGTCTGTCAGTGGTAGAGATCAGTGATGGATGTCAATGTTGGAGAGAAAGGGAAACTGAATGAGATAGAAGAGAGAGAGAGAACATGTAAGGGAGGAAACAAGTGATAAGAGCAAAAGAGGACAAAAAAACAAAACAAATATACATCTTGGCTCTTTTAGCAACTTGGCGAGACAATCCCTCTCCGTGACAATTATCATCGTTGTCACAGCGACACAACATCTTTACACATCTTGACTATGCGACTATGACTGTTTGGGTGGACCAGATGACCTTTCAGCTCAGAATGTGAGGTCTGTGACCAGCACTGAGGCCTGTGACCACTGCCAGCAATGTATGCAACTCATAGCTCTTAGGAGGAAATCAGCAGAGAGTCCATCTCTTTGTGAACAAAGCAGATACAGTAGAGAGACAGGGCAGTGCAGTGGAGGGCTTTGACTGTGGTGAGGTAATTGGATCAAAGGAGTCGTGGTAAAGAGGTTATGATCGTATGTCTCAGTGAGGTATTGTTTCTTGTGGTGCAAATACAGTGGAAAAATTGTACATTATTATGATACATTATGGTTGTTGGGTAGCTTCTTCACATAATCCAATCTGTGGTTGCCTATTTGTCTGTATATTTGCTGTATAGTTTCTTTCTTCCTTTCTCAAAATGTTCTCTCTCTCCCTCACACTAACACACACACACACACACAAATTTGTTCAGTCAGGGTGCTTGGTTACTCTCATGCATGCCCTGAGCTGCTTAATCATCACTCTAGTTTTTCAAGTATTGCATCTCTCATTCACTCACTCACTCACTGACTCACTCAAGCACATTTTCACATGCTCTCCCTCTCATCCTGTCACTAAGTCACACAATTTTTTAGCCAATTTATTCTTTCATTCATCAGTTCATTCACTCATTCACTGACTCACACAGCAACCCATCCTGGAAGCAGAGAAACATAACACCCTATGTCAAATCGAACTCAATATTCAAGTAAACTGTATCATAACTAACATCAACAATTATGGCATGCCTTTCAACAGCTGCTCTCCAAACATTTTTCAGCTGTGCTATATTTCACCCCACACAACCCACACACAATCAGTCCTTCATGTATCATTAGATCCTGTTGGAATGGAGGATAGAGCCAAACAATAGCCAAGTATGAGGGCCTTTAGTCCTTTTCTGTTGACCTTGTTACATGAAACTATGTTGACCAGTGTCAGTGACTGGGTTGGAATAAAACAGCCTTTGTTGTTGAGGAATCGTCCAGCGATGGCACAATGCAGGGTTTTGATAGCATTTATTTATTTGTTTTAGTTTGTTGGAGACCTGTGTCAGTTTCATGCCCTGAACTGGGGCTACTGGTGAAGCACCTGTCACTCAGGCACTTGTCCTCCAATTAGACGAGCGATGACATCAGAGGCCCCTCCCACCTGAGCTGTGTCTGTGGGAGAGAGTTCCATTCCCAGTCTTGTGATCTAAGCCGAGACAAAGGATGAAGTCACCAACAACAAGCATCTCTCCAAGGGATGAGAACCTGGGAGGGGAGCATTGAAAACAAAACAACTGACATAACATTTTAGGTTAATTTGACGCTCTGATATTTGAAAACAGGAAAGATTGCCTGGTAGATTGCCTTCACTTTTGTTTTAAAGCTACATACCCTAAAAACTCTCATTCCCTTTTTGCCTTTTTCTAGGATTATTCCCCATCCCTCCCTCGCGTATAAGAGCTTAATGGTATGATCCATGTACTCAAATAATGAGATGAGACGTTTGTGAGGAAACTGGGGTGATTTGCTCAGTCACTGTATGAGGCTTTTGTGTGTGTGTGTGTGTGTGTGTGTGTGTGTGTGTGTCTGGGTGTGTATGTACGCGTGGGTTGCAGACGGCGTACTCCTGCCCAGGCCCTGGGCACTGACTAAGGTAGATGACACAACAGCTGGTGATTAGAGGGGCATGAAATGGGCTCCTGTTGAAACAACTGTAGTCTCGGAGGACCACTGCCAGTCGGAGAACCCGAGACCCCCCCAGCCCCACCCCCACCCCGCCCCCAACTCCAAACCCAACGCCCCCCACCTCCACCCCACCCTAACGCCTCACACCCACCCACCCCCACCCTCAAGAACCCTCTGCCACCAGAACTCACCACCACGCCCCTTTTAAGAATCCCTGTCATCCAGACTTGGCAGCCAG
>JAVQKI010385378.1:0-10572 GCA_036025975.1 Nematalosa erebi
AAATCTCTAAATCGAAAATGAAGTAAAAATTGAATTGAAAACCCAGAGTAACTAATTTGTCGGCAATGCTCACCAGTGTCTTAAGGCAAAAATGAAAAAAGAGGGGAATACTTTATCACATCTTGCTGCAACAACAAATCACACACACACACACACGCACACACACATACACACACACGGAGAAAGGCTGCCAACAAACATTCCTAGGCAGATGGAGAGCAGGGAAGGACTTTATCTTAGGCGGTTTGTTAAACAGAACCTCCGTCACTGGGACAGACAGTTGGGACTGTGTGGTCTGACCTCAGCGTGACCAGGAAGTGGCTTTATCTGTGCTGTTTTCAAGCCCAGAGTTCATTCCTTGAAGTGTGCAAGCTAATGTAGTCTGTGTTTAGAAAGAGGAACAAAAGCAGCAGGATTAGCAGGCCCCTTTCTCACACACACGGACACACACACACACACGCACACACACACACACACGACACACATGCATAGCACACCCCCTCTCCTCTCTCTTTTTCTCTCTCTCTCTCTCACACACACACACACACACACACACACACCAGCGCTCGAGTACGCACACACATACACACACACACACACACACACACACACACACTTTGTTGTGTACTGTAATATACAATTAAAATGCATGCATATACAGTGCACACACATACCAGTGAACATGCACAGATACACTCAGTGGTTCATTGCTACAGATTTGCAATCCAGACGTTGAAGACAGAGGGGGCTGGGTTGCCTGGCAACCAGCCTGTTGATATCCAAACAATATTATTGTCACCAGAGCGACGCAACAATGTCACTCTGTTTCTTCAGCCACTGGCAATGCCAGCTGCCCTGTTCAAATGGTCATAACCTGCCACAGGATGTATGGCAGTAGGATAGTGGGCTATTATGAAAATTGTGGTTTCCCTGCTTTTTGAATTTACTGTGTTGGATGTTCTTAAAATAAAGAAATGTTTTCAGAACCCATTTTAGTTTCTGAGCCAGCTGCCCACAACCTGCAGGCTGTGCACACTTCAGTGTGATTAGATAAGATGGGGATGCCTTAGTGCTGATGTATTTTAATCAAACATAGGACAAGGTTCAGAATTTTTTACCAACACATCCTTGGTGGAATCAAGCTACTATCTCCAGTAGAGGGAGATACGGACTCAAAATCTTAACTGTTTTAGTGAAGTTAAACATACCTTTCGTAAAACCTGGTTGTTATGGGCATCATTCGTTGAAATTTTGCCTGGAAACGACTCAGATGCATTATCAAGACTCTTGTCAATATGATAAAGAAAGAAACCTATTGCATTGAACAACTCAGCTACTAAGTGTTATCAATAAAGCCTCACGAAGAAGTAGGCCTACAGACAACTAGCATTTACGTCTTATCTCAGAAAGGAGATTTTTCGTTTCCTAAACCATTGCCATTGGGATAAATTCAAAAAATGATTCCAGTGCATAACCTTCGTGCAACGATTAGCTTCGTTTTGAGCTTGCAAATGAATGTGCTTAAGAATGAGTTTGCCTGACCTAAACGTTTAAGAAACGCTGGGCCCTTGTTTAACTTCCTAAGTTCCAGTGTATGCTTTAAAACTAGGTCACTAGTGGCCTTCCACTGGTCCACCTTACTTGATAGTTAAAAGTCGTGGGCTGGGTAACTATCGCGTTGCCTGGCCGTGGCGCTAGGACCCAGGCCGCTCGGCAGCAACCCTGGCGGCGGCGGGACTCGAATCGCTCCCCCCCTGATTCCAAGCTTAACTTCCCGAGCTGACGTCAGCTGGCAGCCTTGGCAGTACTCGCCGCTCCGGACATAGCGCTGAGAAAAATGCTGCTCTCCGTCCCGCCAAGGACTGGAATCAATCCATACAACGGCTACAACAACAGAAACAGTAAAAAGGTAAAGCGAATGGGTGTTTTTGTCTTTTCGGCCGCTCTCGGCCACCCGGTGGGGCGCACCCCTGTATCAGTCGCGACAGAAAGCTAATTTCTGTATGACAGTAAACTGCAGTGTCCTTGAACGAGCGGGGCCGCACAAAATCAACTTCAGTCTTCGTGGTGAACATTGCTGCTCAACTGTGTTGCACCCCCACCGTGGTATGGGTGTGTGTGGATATGCTTTTAAATTATCTCGGTGTTAAAATGTAGCAGTAGCTTGTGCGAAGTGTTCGTTCGGGCTTTGAAGCAAGTTTTATTCTGGTGCTTCCGATTTGTTAAAATTATACAGCACATAGAAATTAGACAGAATATACGGAAGGCACGAAGTTAGTTAGGAAACGGCAGAAAGCGGTGTGTGTGTGTGTGTGTGTGTGTGTGTGTGTGTGTGTGTGTGTGCGGGTGCGGGTGCGGGTGCGTGTGTGTAGCTTATGTGCGTGTGTGTGTGAGAGAGAGAGATATAGATAGCGAATGAGAGAGAGAGAGAGAGTAAAGGCATAAGAAAACATAATTAACACACCTTAATGGAACAAAACAAAAGCGTAAGCATAAATGCTGTAAGTTTGGTAAAGTTATTTGAATTATTTTTTGTGAAGGGTGGAAAGACGCCCCACCCCTCAAATCCCTTTACGACCTACGATGATTGTCGTTCTGCGAAATTATGAATAGGAAAAAGCATCTAGTCTAGACCGCAGCAGAGAACCTCGAATTGGCTTTATCATGGAAAGTTGCGCATGAGAGAATTCTTTAAAAAAAAAAAAACACCACTAAGGGTTTGTTAATGTACAGGCTACCTCAGCGCTAACTTACATAACATACTACCTGTGTTTTATCGCGCTGCTGCCATCAGAATGAATGTATGTCAGGGTGTTCTTGCATTTCCTCCCTATATTCATGGTTGGCCATATATAGGCTAATTTTCTAAACTCATTTGTCATGTCGGTGGTGTGAACAACGAGTGACTGAGGAAGATGTTTCGAGTCATTACAGTTTGGGAGGGGAACTGTAAAAAAACTTTTATTTGCAACAAACATTTTTTTCCACTGATTTAAAGACATAATTGAATCATGGATCTGAAATAACCATACCGAAGATGAAACAATTAGCCTAGACCGCACATTACATCCATGCCGATGTAATTATTATGTCAGATAACAAATAAAGCAATTCTATCTGTAAGCAGACATCAGTAATAGCCTACACAATTTCGACTTTTTGAGCATGTCCCCTTCGGTGTGTTCTAATGATGTAATTTTAGTATCTACTGTGAGAGTTTCCTGGGTTGCTTGGAATTGTTTGGATTACTTAAAACTCTTTGGCTCTACCCTCTTCATGGCCTCATTGAGCAACAGTGTGTTGTTACTGGGCGTGTTTACCTTGGGACAAATAAAGAGTATCATTAGGACAGCTCCAGGGGAGGCAAGTACGCGTGTGTAAATGCGTGTGTTTGTGCCCTCGCGTCTTTTTAGTGTGTGTGTGTGCGTGCGAGCATGGTTGCTTGCATGCGCATGCATCTATGTGATTCGATTTGGCTGCGTCACTAGTGACAATCCATTGCGACATCTGACAGCGCACGAGTGTCATCGTGTTCGATCGTCACGGATAAATATTTGGAGAGCTGTGATTGAAATCCGAGTGTTGGGGTGACTCCGCACCGATCCGTTTCTATATTCCATATTATATTTTGTAAAGTAGCAGATATTTAAGGACGAAAGAAAGTATTCATAGTTTATACACCACATTGTGCTATTGCAGTGCACATATATTAATGGCAATATTTTAAGGACTTGCCAAAAGTGAAAAAAAAATAAAGAAAAAAAGAATGCAAAAGGTTATCCTGCTTTGCTTTATTGACATGGGGTGTATGGGGTCGGACAGCTCTAACACTGCCTCCCCACACATTAAATATGCATTCAGCCTGGAGATGGTTGGCTCCAGCACAAAGCGTACACACACACACACACACACACAGAGAGAGAGAGAGAGAGAGAGAGAGAGAGAGAGAGAGAGAGAGAGAGAGAGATATCGGTTTTGCCTAACTTTATCTTCGCTTTATGTCCATCCTCATGGGAGGAAACACACTTTGGCATATCTCTTAGAGTTAAGCATGTATAACATGTGTGTATTCAAGTTGTGCTTGAACTTAAAAGACCTCCTGGATTGCCACCTCCACATGACAACCACAGGCACCTACAATTTTGTTTGCCACTGGGCATCAGTAATTTATCGTTGCTGTGGTGAATAGAACCAGGCAAGGTGTTGCAATTGGCTTTAAGCCTATAATTGTAGCCTATGTAGTGATCAACTGTACTGTATAAGGGTGGGAGGTGTGTCACGAGCCAAACTGGCTCCTGACTGTTGTAGCCTGACATCAACCTTTGTACGAAAAGGTCGGAATGTCTCACCAAGGTCTCCAGATAGCCAAATAAGCCATGGGTCATTACTGTATAGCTTTGTTTATTTTTGCCTTGTAAAACCAACACAGAGAGATGTACACGCAGTGGTCAAATCTTTATGGACAATGAGAGTTAGACACAGAGAGTTTTCCTTGGAAACTGGAAGCTGTACTCTTGGCACTAGTAAGAGGTACAAATTTGGTTTTCTCTCCAAAACCTCTGAAACCTAATGTTTTTACCAGTGACTGACATGTTGTCAGTCACTGGTAAAAACTGGTTGTATATATATGTTTGTTTATGTCTTTCGGCATTGATATAAAATAGAGAATTTTTAAGATAAGTTGCATAGTATAGACCATACCAAGCGGTTGTGGTGGATGCTATAAGAATAACTTTGGCACATATGGCATGACTGCATTTCTTGGTGCATAGAGGAAATTTTTGTCAGCGAATATTGAACATTTCTTAAAAGCCAATCCCTGGCCACTCTCTGTAGTGCTCAGAGTAGGAGACTGGATCAGCGCACTGGGTAAAGTAACAGAAGTTGAAAATAAATTAAATTGTTTTGAGATCGTTAACCACTTACTTAATAATTTTGTTTCGCAAGGTCAAACAATTTTTGGATTGTCAACCTATCAGCTTTATGATAAATAAAAAAAAAAATTAATTGTAGGAAACAAAAACACTTTTTTGGAGGTTGGGGGAGTAGCAATCATCAGTAATTCTTTTGGTCCACTGCATGAGACTGTAGTTGTAAACAGAATAACACTGGTAAGCAAGCAGCCCCCCCCCCCCCATCTACCTATCTGTCTGTCTATCTATCTAGTTGTCAGTCTGTCTTTCTATCTGCTGTCTGTCTCTGCTTGGCTGTCTGTCTGCCTCCTTTGTATTTTAGTGTGTTAGTGTAATTGTGTTCAGTTTATCCTTGCTGGCTAGTTGTTTTCAGGGAGTGCATCATTAACTGTTTACCTAAACCCATTCCCATACTGCAGAGGAGGAAAGATAAGACCCAGCGGTGTAACTTTAAATCAGACATGCTGTTTACAGATGCAGAGAAATATGGTGCTATGCTATTGGTTCGGCTGTTGGCAACAGTTAGTGTGTGTTTCCTCTCTCCTCCCCATTTACTTCAACTTTGAAAACAGGCAATTGCCCATGCCTGAGGTCTGTTTTTCTACCCAGAACAATTCAGCATATTGAGACGCTGTACATATAGCTAAACTTATAGCTGCCCCTTTCTTCTGTTCCAATCGCTATACTGTATTTATGTTTTACTAATTCCCTTAGTATAGTTTGCAGTAGAGAATTATTTAGTCAGTTTTAACATTCAATCATTGGGTAGATATGTTGTTATCAAAGGGCCCTAGTTAGCATGGCTTTCAGTCATATTATTAGTTCCTTATCTATATACTTCACTGGAACGGGCATTTACACAAATGGTTCCCGGGGCCAGGATGTTATGTCTCTGAAAGGTTCTGGGATGGCAGAACCTTAATTGCATCATTCACTTAGAACTTCCAGCGAAAGAGGAATGCCTTTGGAGTTCAGAGAGTGTTTCATGCCGTTTTTGTTGGCTCCTTAAAAAGACATCTAATAGAGCTTTTCAAAACTGCAGATGTAGGAAAAGATGAGATGATGAGTGCATAAAAGAGAGCCGAGTGAAGCCTGAGTTTCTTCATGATGAAAGACTCAAGTTATGATGCATATCAAAGAGGTCCTAGAGTAAAAGAATGAGTGAAAATGGGAGCAAAGTGACACTTTAAAAGAGGTTTAGGTTTTTCTTTTATTTCCCCTTTGCACACTCCATGCAGTGGAACCCATTTCATAATGGCGTGGAATTCTCTTATACTAGAGATGGGCAGATGAAACTCAAGAAGAGCTATTAGTCTTTTATTAGCCTAAGAGTCTACCATTGTGACATTCTGGCCAGACCATTGTCAGTCTTACAGTAATAAAGATTAGATTTGTCAAAGAGAGACAGTTCACTCAGAGGTCAAGTGTCTGTGTGTGTGTGAGAGAGAGTGAATATCTGTGTGAATGTGTGTGGTGAATTCCTTGCATATCTCATCCTATCTTTGCCTTCTCGCTATCTGTCCATTTCTTTTTCTCTCTCTCTATCTGCCTGTCTTTCCTGTGCCAGGTCTCTTGTTCCCGTACCTGTGCCATGAAAGTAAATAAAAGAGAACACAAAATAAACATGGAGTGGGGGCTGAAAAAAGGTCCTTTGTATGTGTGAGAGGTGATTTTGGAACCAGATGGCTCTGGGTTTTTGGTTACCTCAATGCCTTTGAAAAAAAATACATCACAAAAAAAAAACATTTTCCAAAACTCTTTCTGTTCTTCACTGAATGGCTACACCACTACCAGTGATGGTCCAAAAAGGCATATGAAAAAATATCTCTAGATTTGTGCTGACATTAAGAAAGACTAAGAGGATTTAATATGTTGAGAACATGGAAAATAAACATTGCTTTAAATCAAAGTGCACAGACAGCAGTTATTATATCCATTTGAAATAATACCCAATTGTCTGTATATTATGGTTTGAGCCACAAACTTTACAGTAATCATTCACTGTCATTGGTCACATGCAATTTATTAAGATATGTGTATATTACAGTATGTTACAGTATTTCAATGTAAAAAAAATGCCTTTAATCATATGTCTAAATCAACCAACAGTTGGTACAAAAAATTGCAGAGTCATCTGGCCCAGTCATCCAGTCGTTGACATACGGGTTGTTGTTCTTGTGTACTTTTCCCTAAGCTCGTTCTGTCCAAATGGTTTGTCAAAATTGAGTAGGTTTTCCAGATGTAGGCAAAGTGTGTTTTATTTCAGTAAGAAATCAAATATTCGGTTTTGCATGCAGGAAAAACAGAGCAGCAAGTCAATCCTTACCGGTCGTCTTTCGTCTGAGACCTGGTGGTTGCTCTTTGTCAATAATAAGGTTATAATGAGAAACTTTAGCATTTCCATATCACTTACTGCTTTTTGTTGGATCTGTGTATGACCTTCAGTGTGGCTGTACTATCTACTCAAGGCAGGGCACACCTCCACCATGTAAACAATGAAAGTAGAAAGGAGAAGCCTTCAGATGAAGGTCAGTGAATAACACCCAGCCTTTATATTGCTGGTTAGTGGCTGATGGAAAAAGAGAAGCAGTTCTACTCATACAGCACAAATGACGGATGTTAAGTATCCTTCAGTGGCTAACAAATGGTTCATTCAGAACACACCCCAAGGGTCGAGCTGCAGAAGCACCCGCTTCACATGCAAGGCCTTTGAATTTGAAATACCCCCACGGCTTGACTTACCACCGGAGGATGGAAAACAGAATCAAACTGTTGCTGTCAAACAACTACTCTCCCCTCTTCATAACTAGCTAATGAAAACAAGGACTAGCTCACAGCCTGCTTCAACTGCATCTCCACTGCCAAACACACTTCAGCAAAAGCCCTCTTGCGCTGAACCCCCCACATACACACACACACACACACACACACACACACACAGTATACACACAGAGATTCCAGAATGTCATTCACAACAGCCTTGGAATTCCAGAAAATTCCCCCTCCTCAGCACACAACTCCACCCAACACCTTTCCTGACACAATTCACAAGAGGATTTAGGGCTGGCTGGCTCGACATGTAGAAAGCTTGCATTGAGCCACAGGATAGATTTCATCTGGTGAACCATAGACTGTAGATCCAAACTGCAGATAGGGAGGGTTATTGTCTACTTATTCCCTGTTATAACAACGCGATACGCCACCGGTTCAGACCCTTTCCGCGGTGCTTTGGAGAAATGTGAGAAATGTGCGAGTAAAAAAAATTAAGGTTAGCCATGTGGTTTCAGACCCCCTGATTTACCCGTTTATGCTCGAGTGAGGTGATTATGTTTGCTTTCATGACCAATGGTGCGCTCACAGAACCATTCAAAGAACAAATTTGTCCTTGTGGTTTCTTATGTGTTTCATTAGATGACGCAGAACTGGCCAGATACGGTTCTTGTTGCAGGGATTCAAAGATTTAGGATGACAATAGTATGAGCAGCATACGGTTGATTTGTTCTAAGTTGTGAGTTTTTTTATCTTCACTCTGTTGTTTCAGAGGTGTCATTGATGGCTGATTCTTTATATACAAGCGTTCACATATGTTAGTTTAATTTAGATTTTTCTCGGAACGGACACTTGCTGTACACTTTAAATAGTTTTTTGCTGTTTGTTCTATTTTTTCTCACAGCCTGTCAACCTGTTTTTGGCACTAAATTATTTTTTATTTCATTTAAAAAGAAACACACAGTCACACAAAATCAAAGGTCACGAGAACGTTAGTTGCTGCATTGCTGTATTGTTGGAAATATTATGGATAAAAATAACCACAGACACATGCGTGCATACACACGCACACACACAAACTTCTCGGATAATGTGGAAAGAAATAGCACAGTCTCATGTCACCGAACAGAAAAACGGCGTTTCATGTAAACGCTTATCAGACCTGTGCCAACCACTGAGCTCAGCATAGCAGCATACAAGGGAGACGTGTGGAGTGGCAAGACCATCTGATCTGAGGTACTTTGCCCCCTAGGTAGAGGCAGTGGTAGGTGTAGAGAAGGTGGTGTGCATAGGTGTGTGGGTGGTAGACATATCTGGGTGGTTGTCTGGAGATGGACTGACGTGAGTGTAAGCACTCTCCCACCATCGATCTCCCTATAGTTTTATCAGGGTGGATAAGTGTGTGTGTGTGTGTTCCTGCTGTGACATGTAACATTTAAAACTAACCCTCACACACTGCATACTAACTCCCCACCCCCTCCCCCGTTTCCCGCATACTCGTCTGTGCCAAAGCCACGGGGGAACTCAAGGTGAACGACTGGAAGAGGAGGCGGCAGAGGGGATAGTGGGGGTGTGTGGGGGTTGTGGTGGGGTGGGGGTGAAGGCAGCTCTGGAGTGGAGCTTGGTGGAAATTAGACACCGTGCTGGCAGAGATTGCCTGCCGGTTTGTTAGAGATGACAGTTGACGGAGAGCTATCTGATACCCTGCATGGTGGTGTCACTGGCCTCTATTGTTAGCTTAGCAAGTTTGTGTATGTGTGTGTGTGTGTGTGTGTCATAAGTGTGTAGCCACAAGCAAACATCTTTCTGCCAGTATAATCACAGCATGACTGATCAGCAGTAAAGGAACAAGAGGTGGTATCTCAAACCTGAAATCACCTGTGTGTTTCTGTTTGTGTGTGTTTGTGTTTGTGTGTGTGTGTGTGTGTGTGTTTGTGTGTGAAAAAGCCCTCCAGGCAGATTTTGGCCAGATTTGTAGGAACTCTAAAGCAGATCAATGGCACATCTGCCATTTGTCCGTGACCAGGCACTGTAAGTCAAGGGGAGATAGAAACTGCACTTGTAAGGGACACAGACAAAGACAGAGAGAGAGAAAGAGAGAGAGAGGAGCAGTGAGACAGACGGACAAGGAGAACAAGTTATCAAGATTTTGTGGGAAAAAAGAAAGAGAGAATGAAAGCAAGTGAGAAAGAGAGAGGAAAAAAGAGTGGGTGAAAGAGAGAGCCAGAGAGAGAGAGAGTGGGGCAGCGAGTGCATAAGAGAGAGGAAGGGAGAGGGAAAGAGAGAGAGAGAGAGAGAAAGACAAAGAGATGTGCCAGGGACGTGTCTAGGCCGCCTCTCTCTTTGTGGTCTGTCACCCGTCACTTGGCAGGAATGTGGCATGGGTCATGAAAACGACTCCCTGATAAGGATCGTCGTCTGACAGCGGGAGAGGATGCCCTGTCCTTCTTCACACGGCTGCAGAGAGACAAGCTTCTCTCCCAGCCAGCAGCACCCCCCTTCCCCCATCTGTCTGTGGCCCCCTCCTTCCCTCCCATCTCTCTCTGCCTCCCTCCATCTCTTCTCTCTCTCCCTCCCTCCCATCTCTCTTCCTCCCTCCCTCTCTTCATTGCGCTCACTGCCTGCAAGCCTGCCTCTCATGCGGGCATGGAAGGCTGTCATGGGAACGGCAGTTATCGCTGCTCTTTATTTAACCTTATTTGTGAGCTGGAACGGGATTGTAGACAAAGGGCATGGTAGTTTAGATGCAGATGTGACATTAATTGATGCAGGGTTGTTCTGTGTTATAACTTATAACTTGGTGATTTAATGCAGTAAGTCATACTAATGATGTTGGGATAATCAGTCAGGTATACTTACCTTAAAATGGCACAATTGCCTTAAAAGGCAC
>JAVQKI010385444.1:0-15079 GCA_036025975.1 Nematalosa erebi
AGTAACAGCGTCATATTGACAAAAAAAATTAAATAAATAAAACCGCCCTCCCGTCACGCCCAATGGGTTCTGCCAGCGTCGGATCAGACCTGGACAACTATAGAAGCTGCAAACCTTGGGACGGTTGGTGCACCTCCTGAAATGCAGCCAAATCAGTCATAAAAAGGGTTCCTAGAGAAATACATTGTCCATATTCATCAGCAACCCAGCTTGTGCCGTTTCACATCATTGTCCAGTGGTGGTGGTATGGTGTGTGTGTGTGGAGTGGGGGCCTGGACTGGCGATAACAATGGCGATGAAATGGCCAGCTTAACGTGAACCACATGCCGTGACCAGCGGTGGACCTCGCAGGAGCCTCCGTGAAATTGCTAAAGTCCAAGTTCATTCACCCCCTCTCCCCCTGCATCACTGCAGGCCTCGGCTTGTAATAACAACTGCCCCAATATGCTGTTACTGCACATTACTGTTGGCGTTTGGATTGGAGATTGCGTTCCACAAGATGGCTTAAAGTAAACATCTGAAGCAGAACCTCTCACAACGTATGTAACTGTAAGCAGTGTCTAACTCACACTAATGGCAATACATAATGTTTATTTAAAAAGATGACCACCAAAAAAAACATGGAGGGGACCGCTGGTCAGACAAAATGTCAGCTTTTAGAAAACATTCATCCAGCATGACACATGGACTCCTCTCATTCATATGAATCGACACTTTACACACTCTAACTCAACAAGACCCCTGATCTCCCCAATGGCGCATTGTAATAGGAAGCCTAGACAGCAGGTAATATGAAAGAGAGAGAGAGAGAGAGAGAGAGAGAGAGAGAGAGAGAGAGAGAGAGAGAGAGGGAGAGGGGTGGGAACGATTTCAACTGCCTGTTCAGGGGAATGGTTGGGGGAAAAAATGAGAACATAATCATTATCACTACAATCATCATCTGGGAACATCTCTATCCTCTTCGACATTGAAATTCTCCATCTACTGCCTCACCAGCGACACAAAGTGCTGTAACAGTCTGACCGTTACTCTCACCCAATTAGCACACATCCCTGCGGGTTACACGATTCTTTTTTTTTTCTGTTCTTGTCAGGGGTCAGATCACTTAACTCCGACACTCCCCACAATGGCCTGGCTTCACATTTCCTGATGGCAGAAGGGATGGACAAGTGACCTTGTTCCAAAATTAACGGGTGATTAGGGTTATACCCCAACCCTTTTTGGAACGAGGACGCGGCAGAGAACTGAGAACAATGGGAGGAGCGATTCTTTAGCTTCCATTCGTGAGAAACACACCCTGCGTTGCATTGGTGGACATGGACCATTTTGGCCATGCGGTCGCCATGGATCTTGGGACAATGGCAGCATACCGTCCCCCATGCCAACTCAAACACAGACCTCATGGACTTTAGCCCTGTTTGCCCAAAGTGGAATGCACAAACATTCCTTCACAAAACACACACACAGGTAAATGTATGCCAGCACGACACTGAAGTTTTCACCATGTTGGAAAGCAAGAGGATCGTGACATGTGGCACAGTCAGCTCGGCATCAGGCTGCCAACGTTATAAGTTTCCCCTTCACATCAGCCCTGCCAGACATTAGTGCCAAGTGTCTTTCATTATGGATGATCAAATCTTCCTCGTTTTAATAGCCCAAGACCTCAGATGACCGGAGGCGATTTGACCTCGACTAATTCCCCTTGCAGTGGCCTCATGAGAAAACCAATATCACCGCACACACGCGCACAAGCTGGGGGGGTGGGTGTATTCATATCATCTCCATCGATCGGCTTGTCCCAGTGGCGCAATGCAATCTCAGTGCATTTCGGGCGGCAAGGAAAGGGAACGCGGGAGGGCATTTGTGCCAGGGCCTGCTGTGCCATCGCCTCCCTGTGCCATCTTCTACCTTCTCTCCGTCTCGAGCGCCTTCCTCCTCTCTGCCCTCCACGCAGTCCTAAAAAAACTGCGGCACCCCCACCCAACACACACACACACACAAACACACACACATACAAAAACATCTCTTCTGCAGCGGTCTCGACACGACACCACTCCAGTCTGATAACGTCGCTTTTATTTCCCCGCAGCACTACTCCGGCAGGCACCCCAGCAGCGGCAGATTAGGGGAACGCCAACACTGCTGATGGTGCGCTCGCTCCCTCCCTCACTCACTTACTCACTTACTCACCCACACACCATGCCAGACTTTGGGCTGCGCCGACGCCGCTGTTTATATTAGTTTGGCAACCTACGGTGGTGTTTACTGACAATGCTTCTTATCAGTGGGCGCCGTGGTGGTTGGTAGGTAGGTGAGCATGGCAGTGCCCACTGGTGTGCCTAGCTAATGAGCCTCACCCTATCTGTCTTGCCAAGCATGCACATGAAGAAAGGTGTGTGTGTGTGTGTGTGTGTGTGTGTGTGTGTGGAGAGGGGGTGGGATTCTGGGCTCTAGGCATGAGGGGGCTGACCAAATAACAGCAGCAGAAAATGCAAGTCACACGGAGAGGAAGTCATATTACCCTAGTTAGCTTAGCAGACATGCACATATGTTATTAGAAAAGAGCGAGAGGAAGGGGGTGGTGGAAGAGAAAGAGAGAAAGACAGAGAGAAAGAGAGGTAGAGAGAGGGAGAGGGGGGAAGGGGGAGGGAGAGAGAGAGAGAAAGAGAGAGAGAGAGAGAGAATGTTTGAGGGCCATCTTTGAAAGGTATAAATCCTTGGCTGAGTATGTAGTTCTTTTTCTTTTTTTTTTTTTTTTTTAAATCTCCTGTAATACAATGTTTTCTATGAAAAGCAGTAATCCGCATTCCCAGGCAGTATACTTCAATGTCACTGGCCTCAGCCTTCTGCAGCAGTGTCTCAGTCCCAGACACACAAACAAACACACACACACACACACAGTATTCTGATGCCAACTGAGGACAAGACGCATGAGGCATGTCTTAATAACATTACACACATTTTAATCCAGCCAACTCTGCTGGTGTAAACAACTCTTAAAAAAAAATACAAAAAAAGAATAAATCCAAATTGCAAAAATTAAATCTGTGAAACAGCAAATCTCGCCGAGCCAACGTTTCGCACCACACATACTTAAAGCAAATCACAGCCACTGTCACTGCACAATACAACAAAACAGACAAATGAAATGTTGAAGGGGGGGAAAAAAGAAAAATCAGTTCAGTTGATCTGTTCCCTCAAATCTGTTTAACATAATAAGACACACAATGTATAAATCTGCTCCCACAACTCCAACCCCGCCCCCACACCCCCCACCTCTCCAAAAGGAGCTAATGAGTAGCAAGCAGCAGAGACAGAAAATAAACAAGGGCTCCAACTTTCCTCCCCTCTCACCCCCCCCTCTCTTGCTCTCCCCGGGAGCTGAGTGATAAGAGAAGAGGGGAGGGGAGGTGGGGAGTGCAGGCAGGCAAGCGGGCGGGCGCTCTCATAAAATGTGCATGGCAGACTGTCTCCCATGCAGTCTGGGGGTAATGGGCGCGTGTGGAGCCAGGAACACTGCAGATCTGTGTCTGCCCCGGCGTCGGTCGGCTGGCTGGCTAGTTAGCTAGCTAGCTAGCTGGCTGGCCAGCCACCCAGCCAGCCAACCAACACACAGGAGCAGCGCTTGTGGTGGTGGCAGTACAGGCTAGCTAGTGAGAGAGTGAGTGAGGGAGCGAGTGAACGAGTGAGCAAGCAGACATTCGACTCCAGTCTCCTTCTCCGTTTGCCTTTCACCCACATTTATCCAAACATACACACATACACACAGACACATACACACACACACAAGAGGAGGAGGGCAGTGTGGGGGACAGCAGAAATCAATAAGGCTGTGAAGAGAGAGACACCAAAGAGGAAAGAGGAGACGCAGCGAGCAGACAGACAGAGGCAGGCAGAAACAGAAGTAGGACGGGGGGAAAAGAGAGCGGGGGAGAGAGTCTGCACTCCGACTCGGCCCGACTGTCCCGCTCGGCGTCTCACTTCCTGTCTGAAGGCTCCGTGGCTGTAGCCGTTAGCTGCAGCAAAGCAGCAGTGTGGCTGCAGAGCTGGAATTATGGTTATTAAAGGCTCAAGGACTTGGCCCTAAAAATAACACGGCCAAAAAAGAGGGGGTGGTAGTAGGGGGGGGGGGCTCACTGGAAAACATGGAAAAATGAAGAGCAGGGAAAAGAAGGGGTTGAGGTGTGGTGGGGTTGGGGTCTTTGGAAAGGGGGTGGGAGTGGGAGGGTCTCGTAGTGAGGCGACCCACCAGTACTGCCTGCGTGGCTGAGTGCTGAAGCTTGTGAGATGAGTTGGAGTTGAGCACTTCACCCCAACAGTCAAAGAAGTAGAAGCAGAAGTAGAAACTTATTGACGGGTCGGTCGGTCGGTCGGTCAGTCAGTGAAAAACGTTTTTTTTTTTTGGAGGGGGGTTGTGCCAGTGTCGCAGCTGATGACTCCTTAAAGAGACTGCTGCTGTTGCTGCTTCTACTCCGGCTGCGGGAGCCTTGGCCAAGTCCTGCCCCTACTCTCTCCCTCGCTTTTTCTCTAGCCCTCTCGCTTTTCCTCTCTGTCTCTCTAACCACGTCTCCCTCACCCAGTCTCTCAGAAACACACACACAGACACAAAGCACTCACTCACACACACACACACACACACACACAAAAGCACGCAAACACACACAGTCCTTTCTTCACTCCAAAACCCCAAACCCATGAATTCACAGTGAGAAAGTGGAAAAGAGAAAAAGACAAAGGCAGAAAAGAAGGCAGAGAACCAGCAAGCGCATCAGACACAGAGAGAAAGACACAGAGAGAGAGAGAGAGAGAGAGAGAGAGAGAGAGAGAGAGACAGACAGACAGAGAGAGAAGTGAGAAAGACGTACCCGCCCGAGTCCCAGACTCCTGTTCAGACTTGAAGCCCCTCCGTCTCGCTCGCAGTGCGTGGCGCAGTCTGCTGTTAATGACAGAGTCTGTAACCTGATCTCCCCGTAGGGGTGCGCTCAGCTAGCGCTTCGCTCTCCCCCTAGCTCGCGCATTGTTCCGGCCCCACACCGCCAGCTGTTTCTGACAGCCAAATTGCTGTGCGCGGGGAAGAAAGAAATGATTGCTGTCGGAGGACTATTTTCTCTTGCCTTTCTCTTCCCCGCGCCGCACTAGCTTTAGCCCGCTCGGCACTCTGGGAGACGCTCGCCTGGGCCCCTCCGCAGACAAATTATACACTTTACAGTCTTGTGAAAGAGCAGCTGCAAAATGGATGTGCCTCTGAAAAGACGCCTCAGAAAAAGCCAAGAGTGAGAGAAGTGGAAATAATGACTTTAATCAACACTTATGCGCTCAGATTAGCCTCAATTGAGAAAAATTCTGGCATTTTGATGGCTACCCGATGAGAGCCAACCATACGCCACTTTGAACATGTCTATACTGCTGAAGTTTGCAATGTTTCACCCTTGCTTAGACTCAATGCTCTGGGTTAAATTGAATGGCCACAGCCTCTGGCATCAGTTGGCTGCGGTCGACATAGTACTCTGGCAAAGCTACTGGGCATAGAGCCACGTAATTTATGAATCAATCCACATAAGAAGATGCTTGTCTTCTTTACAGTCTATACAAATCAAAAGCACAACATTTTATGATTGTCCATTAGCAGTCAAATTTCATGGTCCAGAATCAAGTTTCTTGATATGCCAAAGAAATGTAAAACTTGTGTTCTGGTGTGATTTCTTTTTGAGATATAGGCTCTCACCACTTCTGTCCTGGTTGATACAAAGAAAAGCAAGAGTCAGTTAGTCAATTCTGATCATAAGGAAAAAGGCTCTGGTCAACTAGGAAGAGAAACATTTTGGGCATTGCTGTATGGGCCGTAAACTGCATTCATATCTCAAATTCACTAGCCTTACTCTCCCAACGTCTTGAGCCATCAGAAACTAGAATTCATGAGTGTGGAAATCAATACAAACCCATCAACAACTAACTTCAGTCCCAAATAATGCTGGCTAGTTTAACATTCTTCACTCACTCAACCACATCAACAACAA
The DNA here is from genome assembly GCA_036025975.1 of Nematalosa erebi. Taxonomy (NCBI): domain Eukaryota; kingdom Metazoa; phylum Chordata; class Actinopteri; order Clupeiformes; family Clupeidae; genus Nematalosa; species Nematalosa erebi. The sequence goes on from JAVQKI010385444.1 coordinate 6,018, forward strand.
ACTAAAACCAATGAATTCTTATCTAGTATCAAAATAAACTTCCCTAAAGGACACCACATTTTTAATGGCCTCAGTTTTGTTTAGCTAAATTCAAAAGGAACAGCCTACCAGTCCACCGTACTACCTATGCATAACAACTCTTCGGTAAAATGAGCTGAACAACTGGTATGACTGAAGGTGTTCCATGCTTTGTTTTGGAAGTGAAACGAGAGAACCAGAACAAGACTGAGTTTGTCTCCCACCACAGAAAAAAGGCGCTGGCGTAAAAGCCGACATCTACTCCCAGCATGAGGCAGCCCAATTTGCCAGAAAATTATGTTGAGGGAGGAAATATATCGGCACTCACTGATTAGCTATGGGAGGAAGATGACTCAAAATGAGGTTTGTTACAAAACGACAGGCGTCCTTGTAATTTGGAGGAGCCAAATTGCAGCCCGAGTAGGCCACCAGTCGCCCTCGGGACTCAGCGCTAATGCAACTGAACCATCTCAGCTGGGGAACACATGGGATGGCTTGGGTGGTGGTCTGCATTTGGCAGGGAGGCCCTTTTTTGGGAAATGTTACCCAGGAGGCAGGAAGCTGGCGGTCAGCTTCAGCATGACCCCGCCTCCACCCTGGGTGCCTTCCAAGTCTGACCCATGACTCAGACGCAGACTGTGAGACGTCCTGCTATCTGACCACTATCAGCAGACTTCAGGACGCGAGTCAGCGAGCACGCCGGGCAGCCGCAAACACAACAAACTCAGGGGGAGGAAGAAGCAAGCCAAAAATCCTGTCCCTTCAAACGGACACTCTCCAGACCATAAAGACCCAACAGAAATGATTTCCACCCCTCTGCTTGTCCCACTGCCATGGTTATTTGTGCTAAACAGAACCTAGTGTATAGTGCATGTGAGTAATAAACTATCATCCGAGAGTGCCTTTTGTCTTTTGTGTATTCGGAACTGTCTGCCCCCACGCACAAAATCCAGACAACCCATTCACACCACACAATGCCGTCAGCAGGACAGTTAATCATCCGCATCTTCAAGGCACAACCTGCTCCAACCTGTCTGAACAGATCAGCAGGAGCTCACAGTCCCCTGTCTCAGCCCTGTTTGTCACCACAGGCCTCCACTACGCAGCGTTTTAAGAGTCCCTGCAATACCACAAGAATGCAAGTGGCCTGACATTTTGACTCCTTCCAGGGGCATTTCATAACTGAACCTGTAATTATCATGACATAAACTTGCAACTGCTAGTCCTTAAATGCAACCAGATGCTCCTACTTCAATAGTTAATCCCCAATTCCAAACGCATGGATTTCAGATGGAGTTTTTAAAATGGTTTATTATTCCATCAAGTCAATGAGCAATGTGGACAAACAACACAAATCAAGCATACCTAAACTGCATAGTACGCCACAATTAGCTATTCCATAACTCAGTTTTCTAGTCCATGGAGATTTTTCCACCCAGCACCTCAAGGATAACAAGCCCATCTTTACAAAGTGATTGGAGTCATTCAGTCTGCAGTGATACAACTCAATGTTCACCGACCACCACCAATCACACCACTCATGGAAATTAAGTCAGCCCATACATTTGTCGCCTAGATCTTGAAATTAAACTGTTAACTAATTGTGAAGGGTGGAATTTCTTTTTCTTTCTAGTCCGACGCCTGGTATTGTAATGCATAGTGCGCAGCATGGGGCTGATGGACGCACATGATCAAGTGAGAACCTTGCCTCCAACAAAGTCTGGTCAACAAAGACGTACTAACAAAGTGTCAATTGGTCGTAATTTTGCGCCCCCGGGGAATGCTACTACCACAAACATCAAAACCAGGCACGACGTCCACAACAATTTTGGACAACAAATTAAATAGCATGCATGGATATGACTGGAATAATGTTTAAGAAAATATCTTAATAATATATAAAAAAAAAACACACACACATTTATACTTATACGCTGACGTTACCTGTGTACCGCATATGAAATACCCTTCAGACAACCGAAAAAAATAAAATACAAACTGACTAAGCAACCTTTTTAATAACACGACTTTGCAAGGTTTGCGAAATGAATAACATCAAGTCACACCAAGTTACCTGGTGCTTTTTAAACCATCTGAATATTGTATGAACTGTACTGAATTTTAACATTCATGTTGCAGGTAGGCTAATTCTCCCCCGTGTTTGTCAAGATAGCAAACACAAAGCGTCGCAGAATAGCCCTGGCTGGCAGGCTGACTACGACACGGGCAAAACCTTGAGACCGACGGGTTCTCTCCCTTTAAAAACATAAGCTGTGGGTAAAAAATATAAGTATATTCTAGGTATATGTTATGTTGGCTATGGGCTACTAACGTTATGTCAATCCATAGTTATGAAAATCAACTTACATGTTGGTAATAATGCAGGAAGTGCTCGGTAGACGGCAGCCAAACAATGTTGCCAACTCTTTTCGGCTGAATCCTAGCTATTCTGCCATCTGGCTGAAATTCGAAGATAATGTCTCAGTTCGCTTTCGTAAAATGTCTCTGTCTTCAATCGACATTGCCCTCCGTCGGCATCCATAAAGTTGATCAACTTTGATCAAACCTTTCTGTCGCCATAGCAAAAATTAATTCCATGCATTTAGTTCAGCAACGACTCCCGGGTTTGGGACATCCCTCGATGTCAGTGGCTGTGTTCGTTCGTTCCTGTAGGAGGAAGTGCCCTCCGCGTCTCACTGTAATTAGACGACCATTACCACATCATTTCCTCTGCGCATATTCCCACACCAGCCACTTTAGAAAGCGGTCACCTCAGGTATTTGAACATTTCGCACACGTATACGAAATCGCTCCCGACAATTTCAAGGTCAACGAAGAGGCAGTTTTGGGACACAAAACAAACGCATCAAAGACAGCTAAGATATGTTTCTTTTTAATGGTGAAGTTTTTTTTCCTATTAGGCCTATATTTATCACCAATGTTGCACTGACTTAAACAGACTAGTTTAGATTATTTTAATAATACTAGCCTATTTTATACCGAATAGTGACTTGGCCCATACATGACATTTTACAAGTTGGCCATGTGTTAATTAGTTGAATTATCTCCCTGAGTCAAAGACTGACGATTTAATTGAGCAACAGCCCTGAGTTATCAACAGCCCTGAGTTATCAACCTATTGTGGTCTCAAACTTCGATGTCCTGTTAATAAAGACTAGACTATCGCGATCTATGGTTGAAGATGCAATGCTGCAGATGTATTGTCTTATTTTCTCAGTCAGTTAATCTAATCTGAGCACATAGCTGTTTATTTCGTAAAGGCTAATGATCGAATGAGATTAAGATGATCCAAGTTTTAATTAACTAAACCCTTTTATTGCGTTTTCATTTTCAGTGGCAACTATGTGACACTCTTTTCAGTGGTGGTGTCAACTCGCAGGTTCAGGAATGCAACACGCGCACCCGAACGCACGGTCCGCAGCTGTTCGAAGAACCGGCAATTTAATTTCCATGGTGACGTGTAAACACAACAACCAGTCTGCAGCAAGTTCGGAAGTAGCCTAGCCTAAAAATATTTTTGTCATCCAAGGGACTCATCGTAAAGAAGAAACAGTGGGAGGTAGGCCAAAGCGGAGCTGCATGATACTGGGAAGCTTTACTTTTTGTATTAGAAAGTCATTTTACAGAAAGAGTGATAAGTTATATAGGGATGGACTGCCCGTGTGACGTTAACGTTAGCTAACGATAGCTCGATAACAAACAATGCAATGTATCGATAGCCGACATGGCCTACACATACTGACATAGCTTAAGTTATCTTTTGATTAAAAAGTCAAGATTTCTTGTTTACATCTCATAAGAGATGTAAATGATTGTGTGTGGGTCCTAAAATGCAGAAGAGTGTGTGTGGGTCTTTATTCTTGAAAGACTCACTTGGTCTTCCTGATGTATCACCTGTTGTAAGTTCTGGATAGAGCACAATTTTGTTAGCCACTGGAAACTCCTGTTTAACTAATTTGCACTCTGGAATTCAGCTCACACACTAAGATGATTAAATGCAAAATGCCCACGGGCCTTCATTTACAATACCACACAGTGTCAGAGCTGTGGCTTAAGTGAAACGGTTTTGGTTGAGTCACCGAGCAACAAAGTGAGAAGATCGCAAATTCTGAATCTCTCTATCTGTGCACTTACTTTATAAAGCCAATGGGCGTTATGGTTTGCGCATGTACACTGCCAGTCACAACCTGACTAAGGCCTCTGCTAACCCTAACATCCAATTAGAGCCCATGTAAATGCATAATTGTAGGCAACATTGCAGAATCCTACCTCTCCTTAGTCACTCATGTAAATCATACACTTACATGTATTAAATTGATGTTGTTTATAATATGGTGGCAGCATTACATATTGCTTTATTAATTTCACATATTAACAGATATACAAGGTTGGAAATAGCACAAAATAAACGGACCTATTCCTGCAGCAGCTAAATACTGCGCCAGTGGGCTGCCTAGTTCTCCACAGCCCACTGTGAAATCAGACGTCTTTGACACTTGAACTTGGATGGCTAGAACAGTATGGTTACACAAATATTATGTGGAGAAAATACTGGGATGTATGCAAATAATTAAGCACAGTGAGTGAGCTTATCCAAGTGTCTTGAGTGAACAAATCACGTTTTTTCATCTGGGGTCACTGGACAGAATCATCATCATCCATTGCTTATTCAGCGAACAATGCCTGAGCATCAATCTCTTTTACAGTAATGCAGAGTGTACACAATTTAAAAGAGAAATACAAAAAATCAAATCAACATAGGAAAGGAAACAAAAATGTAATGGTGATGTAGAAGTGAGTCGGTTAAAACAAGAACACTGTCCAGTCATCATATCATCTATTAAAGCCTTAAATTTGCTTGCAGGCAGATGATGGTCTAATTAAAACTCTTCTTTTAGCTTGTTTTGGTTATTTGGTCCAAAAATAAAAAACTAACTTACCAGCCTCAGATTTTATTTGAGGTGTTTCTAGGTTTATAAAATCCTGTGACTGTGTATTATGTGAACGTCTAATTTTTAAAAGTGAAGTAAGGTATGAAGGTATTTACCTTGCTATGATGGTATTGTGGGAGTGAGTGTGTGTGTCTCCATCCAGGCCTCTCTTGTGGAACTTGGGTCTAACCTTACATGACATGTCTGAATATGATGGTGTGTGCCTCTCTGGGCCTCGTTGAATTTCTCAGTGACCTTCAGCATTAAGTATAGTTACTACAGTATAAATAACATCACCTCCGGTCAGGAACTTGGGTCTCATGCCAGACGTATTTTGTATGACTTACATAGCCATACATAGCCTTGAACAAGTTAAACTATATTGCTCTCCATGAACTTTAGTTAATTTGTCATAACTTTGTTTCCAGGGACAAAAATGGGCAACGGACGTAAAGGCGATGCCAGCTCTCAAGGGCCTAAAGTCACCTCACAGATTCCTGGACTGTCTCTAGACATTCAGGATCCTGTTGAGGAGAATGTTGGCCGCCGTTTAGGTGTTTCCGAGACAGATTCACATTATGTTAAACTTGCAAAACAAGGTGGACACAAAGGTATCCTATAAAATCTTTTGTAAATTATACTACTGTCTATTAAGGGAATGGTTCAAATTTTCTTCTTGTCTTTAGATAAACTTTTGTAAGTTGTCATGTTTGGCATACATTGTTATGACTGATGGTGTATTCGATTGTTTGGCAGGATTATTGTGTCATGAAGAAACGAAGATGACTGTCAAAACAAAGTCGCCATACAAACCCCCTGATTGGTTTTGTGTTGACTCAGATGCCCATGCGCCCCCCAGGTAAATCTGCAGATACAGAAAAACAGCATTATCGCTGTTATCTAACTGGGAACAAGCGCTGTACACCTGCAGTTTGTTCTTTAATGAGCCAAAATACACGAATAATCTGTAAACAGCCTTTTGTAAACATTTTGCTTTCTAGTGTTCGTAATTTTCGTGGGGTTTCTGTGATTTGACTGACTTGATTTCGCTGCTGGCAGTCACAGAGGCCACAAGAGTATTAAGATCTTATCAGTGTGTTAGATTGCTATTTCTTGTTTTGACTGCATGCAAAAGAGTATGAAAGGGCAACAGATAGCCTATGCCGTCGTTCTAGGCCAAAGGGACTCTCGTCACAGTTTCTTTACCCCTTACAGCCCTACTAAAAACAACAATCCAAGGTTCTTGGTACATCAGGAGTTCCGGAAAAGTGCAAAGAAGTCCATACAACCACTAGATTCTCCCTTTGGGGGTGATAATATGTCAGCTTGGGAGCGAGAGGCTGATAGCATTGCTACTGAAGAGGTGACTTGTGAAAGTGTGAATTAATTACTCTGTATATTCTGATTCATTGTCTATTAATTGCTTTGCCTATTGCCATGAGGTGTGGGCTATACAAACAAACAAAAAACTTTTCAATTTGTTTAGGTAGGAGCAATCCCGACCTGCTTTTTTGTTGAAGACCTCTTGTGTTTGCAATGCGACACATTTGCTGATGGGTTAAACTATTACACATGCCTCTTGTGTGTGTCAGATTTAGTTTTGTGGAATCCCTGATGGTCCTTGTGAGATATGTATATTGTTTCTGACAAGTGAAGCCTTTTTGTCTCCTCAGACCTGTGGCATTGATGATTCAGCAAGCAAGCTGGAGAAGTTAAGCATATCGCCTAACACGAAGGAGGACAGTAAGTTCAGAAAACGGTGAGTTCTTTTATTTCAACATCGACAGATATCTCCACAAGATGGCAGTCTTGAATTTCACATTTGTTTGATTTCTCAACTACTTGATAAACACATGGATTCTCCTTTCAATTAATGTTTTATAATGAATATTGACTACATTGATTTTTACTCTCTAGTTCATATTACATACAGCAGGCACAAGTGTTAACCACAATTGTTTTTTTCTAGAGGCTTGTGCTCTGCTCATTGTCTTTTCTTCTGATATGCGTAGTAAAGCAGCAAATCTGTGCCCTTGTGTGTGATTGCATTTGCCGACTGGTATGCATTCTGTGGTCCTTTTTTTTTTTGCCATAGCAACAATGTCCTCATTGTCTGAATGTGTATTAAATCCTGTGCACTTGGATATATTCCCCCACTTATAATAAGGGTTTTAGCCTAAAAAGGTCAAAAAGGCTGACAGTCACAAGGGTTTTAGTTAAAAGGTTAATAGTGATCTTCTTTTTACCAGTTTTGCTGAGTGTTTTGTCCAGGATTCAGATATTGGCTGCAGTGAGCTGCAGAGCAAATGTTCTATTTGCTAGTGGTGCATTAGGGTTTACCCAGGCTTCTGATTGGTTTGTATTGAGGGATAAATTGTTATTAAGCTGTGATGCACTGTGATGCTTTACAACAAGTAATTGAAACAGTTTTGCTTTGTATTCTATGTCATAGATTTCATTTTTATGCCCAATTTCAAAAGACAGGTTTCACCTATGTTTAAGCTTGCTCCTAAACAACCACACGTTATGTACAATTCTTGAAAAACCAAATCCCTATCCTGTACATTGAGTAGTATTTCTGTTTATTATCAAACTGTAACAACAAAAATGGAATTTGAAGCAGCCAATGCTGCGAATGATATGCTAGCTCTCATGTGGCTTGTTGGTAGTGTTATTACAGTATGTTTTTAGATGTGTATATCATTATGTAGAATGCCGACGCAGGAATTTAAACAGCTAAGGTGCTGACCCAAAAAAACAATGAAACCTCTAAGGCCTGTAAAGAGTAATAGTTGCTCTTGCATAAAATTAAAGCAAGAATGTGTTTCATTAAACATAATTAAAACATCGGGCCTACACATTTATAAAGTCCACTATGATTTAGTTAGATGGTGTTAGGATAATTCATTTGTCAGTTGACCCTATAAAGAAAAGATATATTCTTTGTAAGTTCCAGTACATATACCAAGATCCATGTACCCCATTGCTCCAGGGTCTTTGAATCTGATGTTACTATAGAAAAAAATGGCCTTAGAGTGGTCATGTAATGATTCCTCCAAAACTGTTGTTGGGCTGTGTAAGAGTAATGCCTGTACAGTTGCAGTTGTTAGACCATAGATTGATATTAGTCGAAAGCGATGAAGAGAAATGATACCGGAAATGAGGTAAGCAAGTTCTTTCATAGCATAGTGAATGGTAACAGGCGTACAGTGAATGCAACAGACATTAAATAGGAACGTGTTCCGACACCCTCGTCTGACAGGCCACTTTTCTGTGTACTACTCTTACACATGCTGCAAAACATAAACTTCAGCATGAATACACGACCACGCGCCAGAATTAGGAGTGTGACAGTGGGCCTTGTAGCTTATATTTATTGTTAGAAGTTAGGAGATTTTTAGATGTCTAACAATGATATGTTTTTCCTTGAGGCTTTAGTTAAAGGCATACTTGGCAACATTTTTTGGTTAATTTACCAGCTTTGTAGCCACTTCGATGATTAAATGGCTCATTACAAGCCAGGGTGAATGAAGGCTCTCTTGGCTGCCTCTACTGTAGATTTCACAGTTGTTACACTTGCAGGATCTTGATCGGTGAGTCAGTAAAAGCGAAACCGAGACTGAATTAAACCAAAATCATGTTAATTGCCAGCTTGTCAGTCAAGGCAACACTACGAAAATCATCGCTGGTTCCTGTTCTTTGGTTAGCTTAGTGATATATAATAAGTAATTAATCAAGCATTTAATCAATTAGCACAAGACAGGTAGTCTGCCTATGCCACTGTATGTATAAACTACATGTACATGCATGTTTATATATATACAGTATGTATATACTGTGTGTTTAACCTGTTTTCTGCTCTGAGGCCAAAATACTGTATATCACGTGTCCACATATAGATCTGTGTTTAAGGTTTTTGAGTCTAGCATGAAGAGTATGTAAGGGATAACGTTCTGTCAGGCGGTCATTATCTAATATTTTCCCGACAGAGTGATTATGCCCGACGTGCAAGCGGAGGGCTGATAATCACTCTGAAGGGAGAATATTCCAAGATAATGACCGCCTGACAGAACGTTATCCCGCTTATTACAC
>JAVQKI010385511.1:0-22989 GCA_036025975.1 Nematalosa erebi
AAGGAATGTTATAGGAGAAGCCACAGGCCTCCGCAAGTCATGAGGCATAAGCAGACGATCTCAAGCGTGTATACACACACACACACACACACACATACATGCTCACACACACACACACATGCTCACACACACACACACACACACACACACACACACACACGCTCACACACACACACGCTCACACACACACGCGCGCACACACACACACGCACGCTCACACACACACACGCGCTCGCACACCCACGCGCTCGCACACACACACGTCTTGCCCATCTTACATTAGGGCGATAGATGAAAAGCCAGCGTAAGCCACTGAGTGACTGATGGATGGATAGATGGGTGGATGAGTTCTCCTGATGACATGAAGCAGAAGACGCATTAGACTGGGAAGAAAGGTAGCGAAACAGGGATGGATGGGGGGAGAGAGAGAGGGAGGGAGGATTCCCCTCAGAGATTAGCATATCAATAGCAGGCATAAGAGGGAGGGGTTGAGTCTCTCAACACAGACCAGCATAACAATACAACAATACCATAAACAAACAGACAAATAAACAAACAAACAAACAAGATGCTAATTGCTCTCTCTCTCTCTCTGTCTCTCAAACACACACAACTCCTAGGGTCAGACACAGCCGTGCAACAGCGCAAGCGAATACAGCGGTAATGAGAAAGAAGAGGAAGCCAAACTGCTCAAACCCCAGAAAGATACACAGTTAAAAAAGAATAGCCACAACAAAGAGAGTAGAACATAAATGTGTTTGACTAGTTTACAAAACAAAAAAGCATACAGCGCTTTGTTAATGAATGTCCCCTAGCATTCACTCCAGCCTGTCGTATAATGAGGGTAACACCATAAAAGCAATTAACAAGCTCCCTCTTAGCGTAAACTTTTGTGCGTGGCTGTAAGGAAATAAACACTGAACAATAAACACTTCTGCATTTATAAACAAACCGAAGAACCACAAACTCTCTCAAACACACACTCAAAGAGAGAGAGGAAATTAACAGTTGTCAAGGAAGTGACCCTTTGCGTAGCTGATCATTCTGCAACTGCAGCTTCTGTGTGTGAGTGTGTGTGTGTGTGTAGTACATGTGCACACCTGCATCCAACATACACAGATCAGCACAGAGAACTTGGCATGATCCTGAACTTGGCATGATCCAGCACGACCATTATGGCCTGTAGAGAGAGCATGGGTATGCATGCCTTCTCAGCATATGTTCTATTCTTGGCATATTCTCTCGTGTCCTATCCTTAATTCACACACACACACACAAACACACACACACACACACACACGCAAACACAAACAAGACAGAGGGGACCACCAGTTGTCAGTGAACAACAGCCATTCTCAACTTCAACACTAGAACATAGCTGAACAGCTTAGTAGTCCGTTGAAGCATAACTTACGAGAAAGAGGTAATACTAGGCCATTTCTATTGAGGGTGCCTGCGTGTGTATAGTGTGTCTGCGCGTGTCAAAAGCTAAGTTTACATAGCAGCATAAGTCCAGAGATCAGAGAGGAAGAGGAACTTCCTGCTATGAGAACAGACAATCTGTTTCATCATTTCAGCACATCTCACAAACATTCACAAACTCAATCCTTCTGTAGATGGATGTGTGGACCCTCTGCCCCACCCCACCCTCCCCTCCCCTCCCCTCCACTGTGAACTAAGTGCTTAGGGAAGATTATGGCAGGTAGGCACATATTCCAAGCTCAGAGATTCAGGTCTTTTCAGACTAAGACAGGCAATCGATAATCACAGGCAAGTCCCCTTCCCCAATGCCACTCTACCCCACAAAGCACACAAACAAAAAAATACTGCAGTGAGCCAGTGTTCTCACTCTCTGACACACACACACACACACACACACACAGGAATGCAAACACAGCACAGGGGTTCAGGGAGTAATGCAAGAGAAAGCTACCCTATGGACTGGAAAGATGCTTGACTGCTTTTATTACACACACTACTCACAGGCACGGCCAAGTGTGGTACCCGGTTGCTCACTGCATCCAGGTGTCAACTCCAGGTCTATCCTTGGGCAACTACATGACTTGAAGCTCACCGCTATCTCAGCAGATATCTAAGTGGAAAGGTCTGTATTTCTCGGGCTGATCTGATCTGCTGGGTGAGTTGGCAAAGACTCTAGTGAACTTGAAAGACCTCTGTTCCCCTGTAGGTATGTGCAGTGCTAGGATGAGCTGTTCAACAGTCAACTTGCAACAGTGCAATGTCTTGCAACATCATGGTGTCTAGAGTGCAGTGTGTGTATTGATAATGCTGTTCTATTACATAAGCACATGTAATAGTGGGGTGGTATTTTGTATTCCAAAGCTTCCAAAGTGGGAAGAATGTGTAAACTTGTGTGTGTATGTGAAAGTGAAAATAGAGGGGAACTGGTCAAGGAGCCCTGGTGCAAGTGTGATGAAACTGTGTTGTGTAGGCCTGCTCTCACTGAGGGTGTGTCTGTCTGTGTGTGTGTGTGTGTGTGTGTGTGTGTGTGTGTGTGTGTGTGTGCCAAGGGAGTTCAGAGGAGAGAATGACATCTGAGCCAAGAAGGGAGGCCCATGTTCATGGTTTATTCAGCCCCCTTCTACCCCATTCATCAGAGCTAGACAAGCAGAGGACCAGGCAGAGAGAGCTGACAACATGAAACAGAGGAGTGAAGTCAGCGGGAGTCCAGAAACACAACAGCTCCGTTTATACCATGGGCCAAACCTGGTGCTTTAACTTAGGCCTGGCCTAGGTAGGAATTTTTACTGTGCTGGGTCAGGCTTAAACAGGGCCGAACCTAGAACTATATCCCATCCAAATGGCCCACCTCAAGGGACAGGACCACAGGGGCCAAGATGATGACTTAAGTTATAGATTTGTTCCTTCCCTCTTTATCTGGTAATGGAATGTTGTGTCTTTTTACATTTTTGTCAGTTGGCTACTTGGCCCACAACAGTATAAAACCATCAGGAACTCTAGCCCTGGTACTTGTGCCCTGGGCCAAAGTTCCTTTGGGCTGATGGCCCAAAGAATAAACAGGGATATTCGTACTGATAAAACCTGCCCTTCCGCCCATCCTGTAATCTCAATCTGTGGCCATCGAAACAGACACATCATGAAACACAAATAAAGAGATAGACAGACAGAGAGAGAAAGGCGAAAAGGATGGAGATGGGGGGGTTGAGTAAGGGGTCCCCTGGATGAGTCCGACCTGATGAGACATGACACATGTCACAACTGTCAGAAGAATGTCTTCATTTTTTGTCAGGTGAGCTCAAAGGCAAACTGTAACAAGAGATCAGGAGACTCAAAAAACGCTGCTTAGCCACATTATGTCATCACATCCCATCCAACCAGTCCGACTGCCCCGGGAAGACTTGGTGGGGGTAGGGAGGGGAGTTGTGTTTGTGTGTATGTGTGAACGAGCGTCTTTTTCAGGTGACACACTTTGTCACCTTGCTCATACCAAAGAAGGTTGTTTCCGGCCCGATACGCTGTCTACCTTTCTCTCTGTCACTGCTTGCACCTCTGATAAAGGGTGCTGAAAGAGCCCTTTGTATGTCTCACATGACAATGAGCGGGTATTGTATGAGGCAGCTGGGGCAAGTAACGCCCCTCATTCTGCCGAGCAGTGAAAAGACAGGGGGCCCTGGACAGGGCCAAGAGGAACCCCAATTACAAGCAGGCTAAATGGCAGCCGCTCAAATGCAGGCCCTCAGCAGGGTCGCTAATAGACAGGCTGTCATTCCTGCAGCTCTGGTAAGGGGCCAACAGTAAAGGGCTGGAACTGGAAAATGAGAAAGCAATACAGGACAGTAGGCCTAGGTTGTGTCTATGCTTCTGACTTCCACTCAACAGACACAGAAACAATGCCTTTTCCTGTCTCTTACTCTGTTAGGCCTACATGTTAATGAACACAACAAACGTGCATAGCCACAGGGAGGGAGAGAGAGAGAGAGAGAGAGAGAGAGAGAGAGAGAGAGAGAGAGAGAGAAACAGAACACAGAACACTGAAGTCAGCACTATAACCTAACCTCTTATCACACACATGAACACATTATCTCCAACCTGGTGGCTGGCATTAGGCCAGGCAGGCTGAGGCTTGGGCTCCTGACGTAACCAAGAGGAAAGGAAGTGTTCTCCTAGGTTCTCCTCCCTAGCAGAAGAATGCGCATTCCTTCCTCATAACTCCCAACTTATCAATGGGAGGGCGGTCCATCTGACAAATCACACCTCCGGTTTGCTGTCCGCCTGAGTGAGTGAGGGAGTTGTCTAGCATTTGCATGGCAAGTGAATTTTCACATTCCATGTTCCATGACCTGGCTGCTCCTCAGTGGCATCATTCCGTGATCAGGTTATATTTTTCTATCAAATGCCCATTTAATTTCCCTAAGAAATAAACCTACTACATGTCAAATCAAACCGGTCAAACAGAGCAAGGCCACTACCAGACCAGTCCGGTCAAAGTGCTACTTAAACCCACACTGACCCAAACACACACCTGTTAGATTGTAATTATCACATGATAAGACCCAGGCACAATGCACAAAACACCCTTTCACACACATGACTTTTGATGGCATGACAAAACCATGACATTTCAGTCTAACTAGCATCCATAAGCGCTAAAACAGAGATGTCTTTTTGCTACAGTAGGAGCCAGGCTCCGTAGGTAGACACACAGGCTTTACTGGCTTACTCAGGGATTTGATCGAGGAGGAAATTCTTTCCCTCTTAGTTAATTGACTGTAGATGTATTAAAGCAAGTCACCTAAACTAGTTCCCACTGTCCCTGTGCAGTGTGGGCCTAAACCATGGCATTATGTGCCCTATCGGGTGTGGTGTGGATCTGACTCTGAATCATGGTACAGTATCCCTGTAGGGTGTGTGTGCTATGAATCTGAACCGCTCACATTGTGATTCTGGGCCTCTTGCCCCCTTTGTTACACAACAAGGCAGACTGGGCCAGCTAGAGCTTCCAGGCCAGGCATGAGTCAGCAACACAGAGCAGACTTCATCCCAATAAGGGGTCCCAGTACCAAATGTTCATGATCCGGAGAATTCACCCTCAGTTCCCAAGTTGCGTCACATCTCCAATAAACGACCTCAGCAATAGAATGTGAGGGTATCTGTAGAGGGAGATTTCACCACAGCCAAAGCATTTTATAAGAGACACCTGACCAGCATAGATTCAGGGGCTGCACCCAGAGCATCGTCTTGCGACTTCCTGTTGCCATGGAACTGAGCTCACAGCAACAGGTCTCTAATGACGCAAGCAAAAGCTCTCCCATTTATGCAAGGTGCCAGCAACCAGAGATGAGATGTAGGCAATGCCCTCAGTCACCCAGCATTTAACTGAGGTCTCTCTCTCTCTCTCTCACACACACAAACACACAGAGAGAGAGAGAGAGAACTGCAACTCGTGGAAATGATCAGTCGTGTTCTGAACAGAGTGACAAGAGATTAAGCTGAAACAAAGGCATGACTCCCTGGGTCTCTAATCACATCCTCATCAGGTCCTAATGAGGGCCCTGGCCGCTGAATAACCCATGAGCAGCAGGGAGCTCACAGCAGGCTTCTCCATCACCCTGCCGGCTGACAGCCACTCCATTTATTTCAGACATATTCCTGGGCAGTGCAGCTCACGCCAATATTTCCCTTGGATCCCATTCTGACTACATACAATAGCCCATCAATCAGGGACAAATTAGAGCGCGAAAAACCTGGTCAGTTTCAGATGCTTTCCCAGATTACAGCGAAAGTCATCCCACCAGGACATGTAGTAGAAAATCCATGTTTAAAATTTTCTGTCTTGGTGCTGGAGGAACTAATCCACACTTGCAGGGTATAATCAGCGGCTGACACCAACAGACTTCTAGGCTCTGTGTAATCACACTGGCAAAGACACCAGGGGAGATCAATGCCTCAGATGCCAGTCTTGTTCATGGACACACATGCCTGTTTATTTTCTAAGACGTGACGTCTAACAGTCCAGTCCGAGTGCTCGACTACATGAATCCACAACATTTATCTGAATGTGTCCGAGTGTTTTGGTCCAAGCCATATCTGTCTGATTGAATTATGACAAGAGTGTAACACAATCTCTGTGTGTAGTGTCCTCTGCCTGAGTGTGCATACCTCCACAGATGGACTACAAACTACAAACAGTAAAGCCTATGTCTGGCTGTAGAGTGCAGTGCTTAAGAAGGTGTTAGCATAGGAGACTGGCTTACCTACTCCTTCACACTGCGGCCGTGCTATTTTAGGCTGGTTTGGACTGGAAATGGGGTCAGCAGAACACTCTTGAGTCTGAGCATACCAGCAATTTTCAGATTCAGAATGCTTGTGATGATACAAAATCAACAGTCAATCAATGGCATCACAACTGCCATCACCTTACCTTCACATTAAACAAATGAAAAATAAGAAACATCAGATTTAATGAAGCACGTGCCCTGATTACAACACACCATCAATGTTGTATGGTTTTAGTTTGGGGGGTTACAGTTCACATACCAGTCCTTCCGTATTGCATTTAAGTGAACAGATTACTATACACATTGCAACATATTTCAAAACTTTATCTAGACACATATTATAAAGCATGCAGCGTCAGCCTTGAACTGTTACTAACATAACATATAAGGCATAACATAAACTGACAGGCAAGATGGCACTACTAAAGATAGAGGGCATGGGCAAGCTAGTTCTCTGTGCTTTGAACCAGTGCCACCATGGCCATAAAGTCTATGAGGCATCCGCCAGTTACCTAATATGGATGGGGTGTCATGGCACTTAGCAAAAGAGAAAGACTGCCTGGCATGACTAATCGATCAAAGTGATTGGGAGGTTGCCAGGCCTGTGGTGCCCAGCTGCCTTTTGCAGGACAAGGTGATTTCAGAGAGAGGCAGCAGCACAGCCTGTTTCAGAAGACACCTGCCCTCACCACAGCATATCCTACAACAAAACTTCCTCAAGAAATACCTCTATGAACCTGTTTGCGTCAAGGTGCTTATAGACCTAGGCCCAGTTTGTGTGTTTTCTGAGGCATGATTTTAACTCATGCCAATGTGAATCCCCTGAGAAATCTGCTCAGGAACAGCAGTTTTATTACCACTGCAAGGCAACCAGCTGCCTTGTTATACATTAACCAACATGTAGGCAAAAGTGACCTTCAATACATAACAGAGAGAACTGCATACAGATTCACTTTTTTCTTATCCCTAAACCTTTAATGGTACAAACTCTATTTAGGTCTTGGATGTCTGTCCAGCTCAATCATCGACCAGACAACTCAAAGCCACTGTGGGCTGGATGTCGTGGGACAGAAAATCCAATAGCACTAAACAGACACAGACATGTTTACTTATTGAACTAAGAGGAAGGCAGGTACAACTCTAAAATCCACTGTAATGACAACCTGGAAAGCATACCCATGTCCGTGGAGCGTAAGGTTTCAGCCAACAAGGCTTCCCACACGTTCGTCACAGGTAGATATCGGGTGAAACCTGGCCAGACTCTGTACAGGTTCCACCAAAACTAATGTTAAGAATATTCTATAGAAGAAAGGAACATTGTGAAGTGTGGACAAGCTGAAGCATGGCTCTGGCCATTTTGTTTGTCGCAGAATCACATTCTTATTAGCAGATACTTAAAACCTTGTTTTCATTGGGATGTGGTGAAAGAGAGTATGTGAGGTTTATTTTCCACCCCCTCATTCACTGAACTGTCTTCGTATTGCGAAAGACACAGTAGGCCCAACTTTGCTTCTTCGAAAAACAGGTACAGCAGAGAATTGTAACAATGGGACATGGTTGCTCAGTTTCACCTTTTTAGCCACTAGTAATCAACGCGGAGCAGAAGTCGTCCCAGATTTATGAAGTCGGAGGTTACCCCTCCTGACATGATCACATCTTTGCACTGCTCTTAAAGCGCACATTTAAATTACACAAGCATAATGTACCGGTTTTCATTATCCAGCTAGAAATCAATAGTAGTATTCAGCCTCTAGATTAAATGTTGACGTTAGCTTCCAAGCTACGCAGCAAAAAATGGCATTGGTCCAGATGTGCCGCATTTTGCTGGAGCTAGAAAGCTATCCTAACAAGGAAGCCGAGGGGAACATTCAAAGTCCAGAGAGATATACAACGAATGGCTTATCAGTTATGACTATCCAGTAATTCACATCAAACGCTATGATGAGATGCTAGGACAGTAAGTTAGCTGGAGTAAATTACCAATTTGATATTGATGTCAGCTAACGTTAACGTTAGCCATCGATAATTTTGATAGGTCAGGCATGTTCAAGTTAGCTGGCGGTAGTTAGCCAACTGCTGTAAGCCACCAAAGGCATGGTTGTTTGCAACAAGAATATCAAGGTTGTTGATCCATCCAGGTTAGCTTTAGACAAACTGACTCATAAAAATAGCTATACAGTATAATACAATTTCCTGGGTAGTGTTGAAAAATTATGCCAGTTTTTTTCACGAGCTAATGTTACTACCTGAGGTAGCGTTAACGAGATGGCTAAAGTAACGTTAACGAAACGTTAGCGGTAACGTAAACGCCGCGTGAACCTCCAACGTAAATGTCAATGTTGTCATTTAAACAAAGTAAGCGTTAACTTTATTAATCATTCCAACCTTCACAAAAAAATCAGAACAAGGTTACGTTAGGACGGATCGGCAATGGCTTATCAAAGTTATAAAGTCTGTAAACATTACGTGGATGTGCATTCAACCTTAGCCACACTGACCATATGACGTTTGCCAACGACGGACAGACTCTCCTTAGATTTGACCAAGTTCGGCTGTATTTTACAAATACTAATCAGAAGTTATCTTATATCGTATCTACCTAGCGATATCCAATATTTGGTGGAATCGCCATCAATCAAATAACGTTATCGCACCTTAGGTCTGATGACAAGGAGGCTTACACCAGAGGAAACGCAAGTTGATGTTACCACTCATCTTAGCTAACTGTTAATATCCAGCTAACTGCTTGTTCAAGCTATTCTTACACTGGGTCCGGAGATGAGTGAATAATTTTAGTAACGTTACCTTAACAAGTTTGACAAGCTTGCACACTAACGTTATCCCAAAACAACGTCAGCTAGTGTAACCTTACTGATACAACATTTAGCAATACCCGTCGGTAGCTAACATTAAATGCCTGACGTTTGTTGCATCTCTCCTTACCTGATCAACACCCAATCCAGTAATGCGGCAAACAAGCTGCTGTTGTCACCCAATCAAGAAGGATATTAGATTTAAGTATTCCAAATTTAAAGAAAGTAATGTTATCGGAGATTAAAGGCCAATATGCTCCCACGTCACGCAGTCACCTACGCTTTCAAAACATCAGGCGTTTCACCTGCTTCTCTTTCGCTATGCTCCTCGTACACCAGCCGGTTCAACCAAACCTCACCCTTAGCAACGGACCGCCCTGTCTCCAAGAGGTGGGTGGTTCCATATGACTCAATGGTCTGTTTCGGATCGCAGTTGCTCAAAATACGTGGCAATCAAAATGGGGCGGTACCCATGTTTTGTGCGGTGTTTATGACTATGATATCTCCTCCCATTTGTAAGAAATGCCTATGGATCCATAACATTAGCCTCCTTTACCACTCGAGCTTTTGGGAACAGCAGACCTATAGTTTTATTGCAAATGTTATGGTATGCATGTGACAACATAGGCATTCGACAAATAGCCTACCTTTGATCTCATTTAGCACAGTGACAAGAAAACAGGACCATTAGATATAACCATGCAGAAATATAACCATGTGGACAAGTGAAGAGAAAAAATGAATGCGATTATCACCGTACATGACATGTCCTTGTGCCTTCACTTCATGCAGCTTTCTCAGGATTACCTGATGAAGTAGCCTGCCTGGCCTAACTCTCCTTGTCCACAGGGACGAATAACTGACCTTGTAAAGAACCATATCAGTGCCCTGCATTCCAAACATAACTTTTGAGGGGATAGAGTTGAGTTCAGACAGAGGCCTGTGGAGCGAAACTGGATTTCCTATGCATAGTTGACGTTAATGCAGACTGCAGCACTAAACGATCATGGTCAACCCTGTGGATCTATCTACTTCTCTACCTTTTCTCGACCATGTAAATAGCTACCCTTTGGATCTAGCAACCTATAAAATAGTTGCACACTTATAGATAGAGATAGAGAATTATACTTGTATCCGTATTTTGATACAAATGTAGGATATATAGGCTAGCTTGAGTTGTGTGCATGCGTTGTAACTTGCAAAAGCTTGCTTCTGCGTCATACACCTCTATGTTTGTGCAACACCTCACCGTATAATGTAAAACCATTAACAGAAGCGTAAAACAAAATCCGGTGGGAAGTCTCTTTCATCCATTTATTTTTTATCCAATATAAAAAATTGTGTATGGAGAGTAGGCTCATGTCTCAGATGTTCTCATAAATCATAGAACTCATCAGTCTGTCCGTAATTTAAGCCAGACATAAATAGAAAAAACTTTGGGAATGGCAAAAAGGATTACACATTTACTCGTTCCATACATCATGAGGGATACCCCAATGTATTTACAAGTGGACTGCAAACTGATAGGCCTCCCGCTAAAGAGATTGGACTCGATTTTATGTGAAGACTGCCATCTTGTGGATGAAACGGGCGTTGTGCTGACTGGGTTGGCCAATTGCCCATGATGAGGATAACAATGATCACAGTATGTCACACAATTAACTGGGCAGTCTTTCAAATGTCATGTTTTATCATTACCCTAATTAACTGGGTCATCTAATTCACATGCAATTTCCTCTCTTTCATTTAAATTTAATCTACAGGGCATTATCGAGGGCTCTTGAGATGTATGCAGCATTGTACTGCACAACTTATGGCATACATTAAATTAGATGAAACATATGAGATGAAACATCACAGAGTCTGTTGCCATTTTTTATTCTTTTTTCAAATGACATGAATGGTCAGTTATTCCAAAACAAAGCTTATTCAGCTTATTATACCTCAAGTATTTACAAAAAGAATTTAAAAACGCAAACAATAACAACAATAGAACATTCTTTGGGCTCACTGCATCATTTACCTCCTTCTGAATGTGTTTTGGTCTTGGAGGTCATGCAAAATAAATGTCAGGTGCTGTGCATGGAGGTGTGCACTGTATAACCACCCTCACCTCAGAAATCTGCAGCTCAGTCCATTTTGCATTTAACATTCCAGTGCTTTATCAAATTGTGCTCCATTTTCCACTTCTCATCAAACTATTGGAGTTACAATGAACTTATGACTGTCAGGCCTGACAGCAACTGTGATGTTTCTCTTGGCTCTCAAAAGAACTCAAGACTTTATGAGTATCCTGATCCCGTCTACAAACATTTAATATTTTCAAATTAAAGACTTAAAAACAGATTATGGCTGGAACTTTCTACAATATGTACAATATCACCTTTGAGGAATGCACTGTGAAACTCAGAGTCAAGACAGCAATTAAAACAATGAAACAGTCAATAGCTTCCATGGGTTTTTAAGTCAATAAACAGGAACATTCGTCCATGAGAATGAGAGAATATACAGGTATGAACTGTTTCAGAGAGTAAAAGGCGTAATGAAACTTTCCCTCTCGCTCGTGCCCTCTCTCTCTCTCTCTCTCTCTCTCTCTCTCTCTCCATCTGCCTATCTGTACATCTCCAATATCAGTCTTGTTGACCACAGAAAGAAACATCACAAAAACACCCCTTGGACCAAACACAATTGCGTTAACCTTTGGACAAAAATAAACTCCTCTACTACTAAGACAGCAGCATCTCCCGTCAACTACAGTGTGAAGACATGCTCCTCACCCCCGACTTGGCTCCCTAAGCATGGTGAAGCATCACTATAACCCTCCCGGAACCCCCTCGCTTCCCCCTCCACCCAACACTCTCCACCCGATCAATCCAACTGGCTTTGTCCTTCCTCCACTGCTTCCTCCTCCCCATCTTCTCTCTCCGCAGGTCAGGTGATGAGATGGGGCTCCCAGGATTGGCTGGCCAGCTGAGGGTGACACTGGGTGATGATTGGTGGGCCAGCTGGAGATTGGCTGTCGAGGCAGTGGCCACTAACCATGTGCTGCAAGGCAGAGCCTTTGGGCCTCCACTTCTGCACAGGTGAAAAAGCGAAAAAGTGGAAAATAGAGGTCATTACTAACAACCAGCAGCAAACAATTTGTCATAATTTGACACTTTTACAGAAACGACACATCTTCACTGCTAACTTTTTTTTATTGGTGATATAAAATACCAGATGTGCTACATGATGGTTTTCCTCCCTAAGCACATGTCAACCATGTGTGCGTGTGTCTGATGTGCACTGCATGTGCCACTTCTGAATGGCGGCTTCGTTTTGCTATGATGGAGCAGCAGCTGTCATTACACAGGGTGTGACCATTTTCTCTGCACATCCCACGACACCTGAACACAATACTAGCCCATCTGGTGCGAGGTGAAAAAGGTGAAAGTGTTCACGCCTACGATATGGCGTCTGGCGCTGGACGGCGTGGGCCCTGGGTCTTTGGCACGGTGGGCTGGGCATCAGGTTTGAGTTAGCATTGACTAATGGAGCTGTGGGAGTCTGACTCAGCCCTTGGATTACAGTAATCAGTCGGCTAACTGCAAAGCCTCGTTCTGGCAGGCGTGGGCCGGGGGCCGACCCATAGACCAAACAGACAGCAGATATGGACAACCAGTCAAGAGAGCAGAATGCCTCAGTCTGGTGGTTCCACACAAACATGCTGTCTGCCAGCCGTGACCATGGAGAGAGGACATTTCCCCCATCTGGTCTGATTTTAGCCTGTGTTACTGTGCTCAAAGGACAGTCACTCATTCTGCATAATGACCATGGTGTTTGGAGTGCCCAATCACACTGCTTTTAATTATGTACCATCTTCGTACTTATTTCTTTTTTTAACCTACAAGTTTAAAACAATCGAAGAGTAGAGAAGAGCCAAATGAGTTTGATTTTTTCAAACGATACTGCCAAAGTGTTGCAAGACAGAGTAAACTTTGGCCATTCATATACAAATATAGCAATCCTAGTGGAACTACTCCCCCAGGACACATACGGCCTCACAAATGGAAACGG
Organism: Nematalosa erebi; assembly: GCA_036025975.1. Taxonomy (NCBI): domain Eukaryota; kingdom Metazoa; phylum Chordata; class Actinopteri; order Clupeiformes; family Clupeidae; genus Nematalosa; species Nematalosa erebi. The sequence continues at coordinate 13,130 of JAVQKI010385511.1, forward strand.
TTGAGGCGTTTTCAAATAGAGCAAGGGACTTTTGGAGGAGGAGTCCAGACTGACTATAAATCGATGGCTCATAAATCAGTTGGCAAGGAGCAAGGAGCAGAGCGTTTAGACAATGACAAATTAATAAGATGAACTTCATGTGAGTGTCTCACACATACACACACACACACACACACAAAAACAACCTTTGAGAGGATAAAGCTAGGGTGAGTGGAACCAGCTGGTAAGACCAGACGTGTGTGTGTGTGTGGGGGGGAGTTTTCATAGGCCAGGGGTGTCTCCATAAGTGTTTATGTGAGTGTGAAAGGAATGCATATGTGCATAATGAAAATACAATACATCTGTGTCTGTCTTTCAGGACAATGTCTGAGTTAGTTTGTGTGCGTGAATGTATGTATGTATGTATGTGAACTGATATTCTCTTCACAGAGCTAAAGTAATCAAGATGGAGGTGTTGCAGTTTTAATCATCAGTGCATGCAAGAGGAAACAGTCATCATAGATGGCTGATGAAAAGAATGATTGCCATCATGTGTGAGTCCCAAGTGCAAACCTACAGTATAAAAGAACTTCCCATTAGGTTTCCCACACATTAACACAACCTAATGGGACTGATCCAAGTCCAGCTATTTGAGATATGTAAGCTGGGTTGTGCAGTGACCATACATTATGGTCCTTACAAGCAGCACAAAGGATGTTGATGGAGCAGAGGTCAGGCACGGCAGGAAAAATGTCCCCTATTTGAAATGCCTGGTTAGGCCTCAGAGCCCTGATCTCGGAGCTCATCTCCGGTCCCTGCAGGCCAGGAAGACACAGTCAGCCCTGGCCTCTACCACAGTCCTTACACACATAACACATACACACACATATGCACATACACAAACACACACATACAAAGACACACACAGACACAAAAGCACATAAAGACGCATACACACGCACACAAACACATGGTTTAGGTTAGGAGTCCCCACCCAGAAGAAGTAAATCATTTCTGTAGCCGACCCAAATCCAGCAGGGAGTTCAGTCGTGGCTGATGAGAGAAGTGTTGCAAGTGGGGGAGGGGGTTCCCCAGAGTGTCAGTTTGGGTATAGACCCCAATTATTTCTGGATGTCAAAAATGTTAGCAAGTCCAGGTCGGCATGACCCCTCTTGTCTCTGAGTCATCCCGTCTGTCACTCTTCCAGAACTTTCCACACATTTCAGCACACAGACATGGACGAGGGGACAAAGTTCCAGAGCACGTGCCGGATTTGTTAAAACTGTTGTCATCATAAATTTTTTTAACCTTGTGTGTGCTTTGCTTTGCTGTGATGTGCTGTCACTAACGGGCTACAAGATGCCAATTCTGGGGAGCTTCGTGCTTGGACTGGGTTCAGACGAATTCAATAGAGATTTACTGATCAAATAGCACACTCTGGCCCCAGAACGTATGCAAGCCATGTGTGCCATCCCTCACCTGTCTCGGCTCTTTGGAGTTGCAGGCCTCCATCTTGACCTTTGACCCCGGCGTGAAGGCGCTGATGGCGAGGCAGAGGTCCTGCTGTCGGATCTGAGGCTCCACCAGCACCCATTTCTGCAAGAAGTTGGGGATTGAAAACAACCAAAGAAGCAGGAGTTAAGTTTGAGCCACAGTTCTCTCCAAACCCTCAAACCCTGCAAAGATTAACCTGTCAGTGCATCGATAAGTCAAACGCCCCACGAGGACGCAGCTTGCTTCAAAATATCGCTGTTTATCTCTCACATCCAAGTGCAGGATTGTGGAATTTTTTGTTTGTTTTTACAGTTACACGATTTTGATCCTTTTACAATCATGCTAAATTTGCTTCACAACTAATAATTTCAGTTTACAAGTCTAGGGTTATAGCTGTTGCACAAGTCCACATTGGCAAAGTGTGAACAATGTCTGCCAGTTTTTCTCTAACTTTAAATACAGACATACAGCAAAAGATAATCTAAAAATAAACGTCTCTTGAGGAAATTTAATTCTTAAATCACCACTCATCCCAAGGGAGGGGAAAATGGGGCTGATATTGTCGTTTTCGGCCCACATAAACACAATCCACACACAAATCCACACACACACACACTCAGGCCTGACTCTGTGCGGTGTGAGGAGGAAGGCCTGGTTTGGCTTGGCCTGGGTGGAATGGTGTGTTTAGAACTGACCTGTGTCTGCACTGGATTAAAGCACAGATTTTGTGTGCACGCACACATGCAAACACACACACGCATACACACACACACAGGCATAATTGTGTGTGGTGTGAGAGAGGACACTCTGCATGGTGTTGTGATGTCTGTGTGTGGTGTGGGTGGTGTTTGTGGTGTAGTGTTGTGTTGTGTGGCTTGGTGTGGTATGGGGTGGTGTGTGTGTGTGTCTGGTACGGTATTGTGTGGTGTACTTGTGTGTTTGGGACTGACCTGTGCCTGTACTCGGTTGGATCCGCTGCCCTTACACTCTGTCAGGCCCAGGCTCTCTGTCCCATGGGTCTCTAGACACAGTCCACCCTGCTTCAGCAGACTGTACACCATCTCTTGCTCAGGGATCCTAACAACACACACACACACACACACACACACACACACACACACACACATATACGCACAGACACAATCAAATACATGCACAAACACATGCACGCACACATACACTCACACAACACATGCACAATCAAACACATGCATGTACACACACACTCAAAACAAACACACACACACACACACACACACACAAGCAAACGCGCGCACACACACATACACACACATAGACACAGCAGGGGAGAAAGCATTTGGGAATTAGCCAAAGAGCTACACTGAGATCTTCCAGATGGGCTCTGTTCAAATGCACACACACACAAACACACACACCCACACCCACACACTCACACACACACACACACATCTGCACACACAAACAGACACAATAAACACTAACAAGCACACATGTCCTCACCATCTCACTAATGCAATAGCCATCTATCTAATGATGTTTGTGGTTGTCATAGCACCAGTGAGAGAGCTAATAAAAAGTGACAAACAGCTGATAGATAGGAAACACATGTCATGTTGGCACGGCCCACAAAGACACACAGTTGTCACACTCATCCCATACTCCGCCCTTTCTATCTAGCTATCTGTCTGTCCTTCTGTCTATCTGTCTGTCTTTAACCTGACCCACCACGCACCTGAGCTCAGGGTAGACGTTCTCCAAGTACCAGCGAAATGAGTTGCAGTTTAGCTTATGGCGCAACTCCACACGGTCTGTAATGCTGCAAGGTCAAAAGAGATCACATTAAGTCACCATTACATTAGATAGGTAGATAGATTGATAGATAGATAGAGGGAGAGAGAGAATTGTCTGAATGAAGGGGGAAGAAATGTCTAAAGAGAGGCAAGAATGTCTGAACACAGTATCTAATTGTGTGTCCCACGCTGAGTTGACTCAGTGTGATGAGGGTAAGAACAGATGTAAAGCAGGTGTATCGTGAAGGAGTGACCGCACTGAGTCAGCCTTAGTGTGGAAAAGAGAGAAAAAGCACACAGACCTCCCAAAGGCCTTGCCCTGAGCTGAGGGCCGGGCAGCATAGTAGTACTGTTTATACTCGTCCATCCACACCTCCGCAGCCCTACGAGTGTTCCTGTATGGAAAAGAGAAAGACGGAAAGACACACACAGACAGATATGTTACTGTGGGATGTTTGTGTGATCCATCAATATGGCTTTGGCAGTGACATTCGTATTAAAGTAAACCATTAAAGGCTTGAGAGAAAAAGATTCAGATGTGATGAGAAAGAACATACTGATTGTAGGCAAGAGAGAGAGAAGGACAGATGGAGAGAGAAGAAATCTGGAGATAAAGTAAGAAAGGAAAGAAGGAAGGAAGGAAGACAGAGACATGGAAAGAGAAAGAAAGAAAGACAAAAAGAAAGAAGAGAAAAGAAAGATAAAAAGAAAGACTGACAGGGATCTCAGACAGGCATAGGCATCATCTGGCCTACAGGCTCTGTTTGGCCCAGGTGCTACTCACTTGATGTAGGTAAGAGCATTGCCCTCTGGGAAGTCGTAGGGGTGGCGCTTCCTGAAGACGTGGCCCACCCGGCTGCAGGGCAGGATCTCCAGACTGCCCCCACACATCCACACACGGAAGGACAGCTCTGCAGGGAGGAGGGAAGATAATGATTGTAGATTGTGAAGAGTTGAAAAAAGGTGCAATATACGCACTGTTCTGTATGAAATGGGTATGTGATTGAAACTGATATGATAAACGATGAATCGCAAGCCTATCCTGCTACACTAGAATATTTCTTTCTCTCTCTCTGTCTCTGTCTCCCTCTCTCTCTCTCACTCACACACACATATACAGTACACACACACACACGCATACATGGAAATAGATACTTTCCTAAGTCTGTGCTTCATTTTCCAAGCCCTAGTAAAATGTAACCTACTGGCGAGCGTAAAGGATCGAGATAACCTCTAGTTTCATGCTTTCATAAATCACACAGGCAGCAGATTACATGGGCTTAGCATGAGTGTTTCCAACACGCTGGTAAACCTGGAGAACAAATAGGCAGAAAAGAGCTTTCACATATCTACACACTGGAAGCCTCCCCGCGTCCCCAAAGACAAAGAACAAGAGAAAAGAATTGGCTCTGAGCTGCCATTGTTTTTTTTTTCTGTCTTTGTTGTTGGGGTGCTTTGATCTGGAACAGCTGGATTATTCGGTTGCTGCAGTTACCCTCTAGGAGGGCGCAGGTTCCTCAGCGTAGAGGTCGGCTGCTTTAGACCTCGGGATGTGGTAATGTCAAGTGTGTTCTGGTTGCAAGGGCAACACACCAACGGCTGGTTGTGGTTTGGCTCTATGAAGGGCAAATAACTTCAGCTGGTTTAAATGAGAAAACTTGTTGTTGTGGTGGTGGAAAAAAACCTTTTGGTGAGTTGAAAATGTTCCGGGAAGGGGGGGCTGTGGGGTGGTTGTTGTAGTGAGGAGAGGATAAGGTGATAAATTTACCAAAGTTCTCTCCTCCCCAGATGTCCATGTGTGTGTCATACTGGCCCAGGTGGTTGAACCAGCTCTTGTCCATCACAAAGATTCCTCCAGCAATGACTGGAGTCCTGGAAGAGAAACGTGGAGAGTGAAGAGAAAAGTCACTGACACGTTAAGAAACAAATAAATAAATGACTTGCTTCACTGGGACATGTAAACACATTCATCCTGTTTCAGCTGACGTCAGTCTGAACCAGATTTATCTACCCATTTTGTGACAATACAGTCCAAACTCTAGCATGAAACCAAGTCATTTTCTGCACCAGGAGTTTCCAAGAGCTGGCTTAAGAGAGTCATTCATCAGCCGCACAAACTTGGAGCCACAGAGAGTAGTTGAATGATGGGATATGGGACTGCACTGTGCTGGGCTGGGGAATCCAGGCGACACAGTCACTCTTCAAGAAAGGAAAACTCACTTGATTGGCTGAGTGGGGTCATTTCTGGCCATTTTCTGTTCGATGGGAATCTGTTCCCATTTAAAGTGCAAACTCCAGTCAAACCCTGTGAGACAGAAAATAAGTTAAACAAAGAGATAAGAGAGGAAAAGATTAGACAGAGACAGACAGACAGACAGACCTACAGGAGGGCATTCACAAATAGCTCCAAAAACGAATAAACCCCCAGAGGCTGTGTCTGGACTAGATTGTATTGGACAAAGCATGGAAGGCCTCTGCTTGTCAGTCAATGTCAGTCTGATTTAGCAAAGCTGGCTGTGTCACATCAGCTTTCTCATGACAGGTGACTGGAGACAGCTCACACACACACACAAGCACGGAACACATAAACAACACTCCACCCCCAGTGCTAGACACGCTCACCTCCCCTCAAGTCAGCAGAGGCCGCCAGGTAGGCGAAGTTGTCCAGGCTGATGACATCGATGATGGGGCTGACAACCCTCGTATGGTCCTGGGGAAATAGAGAGAAAATACCGAAGGTTGTAAAAAGCCACTCCACAGTTCTTCAAGACTGAAGTTTCTGTCTATATATCCTTTCCTTATGACACTTGAGTAAAAGTTCTGCTTTTGAGAGGCTCTAAAGTGCAGGGAGGGAGGAAGCAAGCATCTGCACATGTGAAGCCAAAGGATGACATCATTCTGACACTGGAAACCCACCCACCTCCAACAAAATATAAGCAAACTCCTTCACACATGTATTTCATAACACATGAAAACGTCTCTCTCCTTGTAAAAATGGCCACTGGCGTTTGGAAGGGGATATGGAGGGGTTAACATTGAGTTGCCTCAGTCAAAGTAATATGAGTTATGTAAACAAAACAGATTAGTATGCATTTGATAAGCCTGTGTGTTTGTGTTTTTTCGCTTTCTCTCTTGTCCTCTCTCCGTGTGTGTGTGTTTCTCTCTTGTCCTCTCTCCATGTGAGTGTGTGTGTGTGTGTGTGTGTCTGTGTGTATGAGTGTATGAGTGTATGCCAGCTGGCAGGGAACCATGCAGAAGAGTTGTTGAAGTGTGGGTCTCTTTTGTTGAGAGTGTGAATCACTCTAGGATTTTGTTGGTGTGTGTCTGTGTGTGTCTGTGTCTCTGTGTGTATGCGTATGTCTTTGTTTTGAGTGTGTGTGTGTGTGTGTGTGTGTGTGTGTGTGTGTGTGTATGTCTTTGTTATGAGTGTGTGTGTGTGTGTGTGTGTGTGTGTATGTCTTTGTTATGAGTGTGTGTGTGTATGTGTGTTCGTGTATGTCTTTGTTATGAGCATGTGTGTGTCGTTGATTGTGGTGGACAGGAGAGTTTTACAGTACTCCCATTGAAGCGAGTGTTTCTAGTTAGTGGAGACACAGTATGGAGGGGGTCTGAACGGTGGCTGAACTCTGCTCTCAGTGCGGGGGAGAGTCCAGATAAAACCATGCCGAGCCAAGAGCACTCTGGGAATAATCTCTTACAGCTTTTAGAAATAAGCTTCTCATGGATCTTATTAATACACAACTCATATTGGAAAGCGAACATGGAGGCACTTAATATCTAATTAAATATCTTTCTCTCTCTCTCTACCTCTCTATCTCCAACTCTCTCTCACACACAAACAGAGGCACAGATAGACAAACAGACAGAGAGATCTGGCACACACATATAACACAAACACACACACACACACATTCGCCCACACATGCACCCACAGAGGGAGATGAAGACAGAGAGAGAGAGAGAGAGAGAGAGAGAGAGAAAGGGAAAGAAAGAGAGATATATCTGACGACCTCTGGAAAGATAAAGCAGGGGACGCATCCATCAGTTAGTTCATGGAATCTAATGGGTTTAATTGCAGTGCATCTAACCCCTCTTCACGGAAGTAGTGATTGGTGGAAAGAGGCAGGTTAATGAGGCCATGCCCGAGAGGCTGAAGCCTTGTTGCTAACCCTGGAACATGGAGCACATGACAACAGAGGGCAGAAGTACAGCACAGAGCACACCACACACACACACACACACACACACACACACACACACTTACACATACAGGTACACACATACAGGCACACACACAAACACACACACATGCTTATTCACACTCACAGACACACATACAAGCACACATACACACACAATTACACTGTGACAGGGAATCAGAGGTTTGGTTGGAACAGATGTTTTGTAAGAACTGTGTGAGTCACTCCCCGCAAAAAAAGAAGCCACTGGACCACAAGACAGAAAAAATGCTACAGTCCAGAGATTCCCTCTTTTCTCAAACCAAGAGGCGTGAAATGAATAATAGCATCGTGTGAGAACACCAAATTAGCTACAGTGTAAGGACTTTTGTGACCTGACAGAAACAGCAGCATTAGGAGTCAGGTCACTGTTCGTTAACGCTCTCATTTTTGTGCTCGTCTTAATCAAGCCTGCAAACTGTTACTAAAACTGACTGTCGTTATTATAGGTCCCACTTGTCTCACTTGTGTCTCAAAGCAAATGAATAGAAGCTGAGCAGAGGGCTGGGGGTTCGCTGAGTGTTGTAGGATGAATGGGAGACAAATGAATCAGCTGGAGGACAAAAGAAGGAAAGGATCAGAGGGGGAAAGCCAAGAGAGGGATGTGGTTAGCTTAGCTGTTAGCGAGGAAGGGAAGGGGGGGGTGGAGAAGTATACTTCATGTCAGGCAGGGGGAGCAGCTGTGTGTACGTGTCTGTGTGGGTCTATGTGTGTATGTGTGTGTGTGTGTTTGTGAGTACCACAATTACTTAAAGGGGAAGTTAAAGTTGGAAGCAGCGATTTTCGTCTCAGTGTATCAGTGAACATTGCTGACCACTCGGTGAGAGAGAGAAGCAATGCAGAGAAGAGGATGGTGAAGGTGCAGAAACAAAGATGCGACCTCTGAGCATCAATGGGTGTGTAAACAAATGTAGTGAGAGTAAAGTAAAAAATCATTGTGTTCTGCTCCAGATCAATGTAACACAATAGCATTAAGAGAGACTTTGATAATCTTCAGATAGTGAACAGTTTTACATCATACCAGCTAAAACCATAAAATATTATCCCCCCCCCTCCCACACACACACAGTTACACATCAGTCCTCCCTGAGGATAGTCCTGTTGGGTTTCAAGTACTCTGGAAAGTCTTCATCGGGCAATACCATCCTGGGCAAAGATGTGTTTGAGTTGCGCTCTACACCAAAATGTGAGAAGAGACAGGGGGAGGTAGGAGGGAGACAGATCACCATGGTTACCACTCCAAGCTGGTTTTGGGAATTTGGTATGAGTAATACTTCTGAATAGGAAACAGGAACAGGAAACTGTACTGAGTTTGTCCCTGTGTCGTCCTGGACCACAAGCTTTCTTACTTCTCATACCTATTGATACCTATTTGCCTAATCAGTACAGACAAGAAATAGAACAATATCTGACACTTTTCAGTGGGAATATATGGAGTCACATCATGTTATTGTTCACCTATGGAGACTGGCTGGGAGACACAACCATTGAACAGCACATAGAGAGTGAAGAGGCCCTGCAGTCTCTAGTAGAAAAATGTGGGAACAGATATCATGTCCTCAACAATAAGAACAGGAGTAGCATGACTCAGATTACACAGCTGCTGGAGAAGATAGAGGAGATGGTGGCAGGAAACAGTGGTCTCTATAGAAATTGAATGAATTTACAAATAAATGTTGTAAAAAGCAAAGTCCTGTATAACATTAATAGTCTTACTGCACATACAGTATCTTTTCCTTATTCTATGCTACAGTAGAATCACCTCTTCTGTCAGAGTTGTGCTGCTGGGATACAGATATGCTGGGAAGAGTTCATCAGGAAACACCATCCTGAGCAGACAACATTTTGACTTGAAAAGAACAGCTCAGTGTGTGATGAGATAAGGAGAGGTAGCAGGCCGAAAGGTCACTGTAGTCGAGGCTCCAGGATGGTGGATGGATGTCAACCCCGAAGCCACTCCTGAGCTCACTAAAGAGGAGATTGTTGTCAGTGTGTCTCTGTGTCTTCCAGGACCACATGCTGTCCTGCTGGTCATACGGCTGGATTTATGTTTCACAGACGAGAAGAGAGCAAATATCCAGCAACACCTTGAGCTTCTCAGTGAGAGAGTCAGGAGTCACACCATGGTGCTGTTTACCTGTGGAGACTGGCTGGGAGACACAACCATTGAACAGCACATAGAGAGTGAAGGGGTCCTGCAGTCTCTAGTAGAGAAATGTGGGAACAGATATCATGTCCTCAACAATGAGAACAGGAGTAACATGACTCAGATTACACAGCTGCTGGAGAAGATAGAAGAGATGGTTGCAGGAAACAGGGGACATCACTTTGAGATGGACAGAAAGAGACTGGACGAGGTAAAGGAGAGGAGGGAGAA
>JAVQKI010385559.1:0-10546 GCA_036025975.1 Nematalosa erebi
TATACAATATTCTTGCATTCTTATTATGTATTCCTATCAATATACATTTAGTCATAGATTTGACAAAATTACAAGTTATCTAAATGGTCAAATAATTACAGTATATGTTCAGCAAAAGGCAAACATTACATGATGGTTTTCAATGAGCGATCTTCAAATCAAAATGCTAAAATATATGATTAAAATTTTGTTGTGTGTTTAGTAAATTGAGCAAAAAGAGTAAAAAGCCTGGGTAGTGTACAGCCCTGTGGCAAATGGTGGCCCCTTCTCAGCGGGAGACTGTATCTTCCTCCTGTCAGTTTGACATAACCCTCCATAATTTGCAGCCACTCTGCCCACTGCAATCTGTGGGAACGTGAGAACGGGGCTACCACAATGCAAACCACTCTGTTTCAGGTCCAAAGTTAGTTTTGACCCATACACCGCTTCACTCTCTCTCTCCCTCTCTCTCTCCCTCTCTCTCTCTCTCTCTCTCTCTTTCTCTCTCTTTCACACACATACACACACACTTATACACCCCAACACAAACACACCCATATATTCACACTCATAAATACACATGCGGATGTTTGGGAAGTGAGGCTTCCTCTGGGCTGCCTCATGTTCTCACACACCCAGAAAGCCTTCAGTGGGGCAGGTCCTCCTTTGGCTGGTAACAGACACCAGCGTGAGTGTTGTTGTGAGTGTGCAGGGGAAGGAGAGGATTTGACTAAAGCAACATGGCCAGAGCAGCGCTCCATGAAACCACCCACCGCTGGCCGGGCCTGGCAAGGCGAGGCGAGGCAAGGGGGCCCCCCGACTATACGCTTACCAGCCCCCACGGATTCCCACCAGTGGATCTCCCATGAAGCGCGCTGCAAATGTGCCATGAACTGTGTGTTTTTAACTCGTGAACTCCACCAAGCGAGGCCTCAGCCCAATGGCAACAGTCTCACCTCCACTCTACTCCACTCTCCAAAGTATCCACTCCTTCAGCACAGCTAACGAGAAGAAAAACGGGGAGAAAAAGGCACCAGACAGAAAAACCACCTGCACCTGACTGATGGCAAACAATGGACTGTGTTTTAGGAAGTACTATGAGCCCATGTTAAATGGAACGTGGGCTTGGGCTGGTGGGGGAACGGACTTGAGCTGGAAGGGACTTAGTCCCTGGACGGAGATGGCAAGCCTGGAGGCCTGGGCTCTGTGTGGGCCACTCCGGCTGCTGATAGTGCAGAGTGAACTCAGGCAGATGATGCTGAGATAACAGTGAGGGCATGGAAGGGCAGGGGTGCAGCTCAACCGGTTAGACCCAGTTCAGTTCAGAGACTGCCAGGAGGAGAAGGGGGTGGGGGGTTCCTGGGCTGGGCTGGGCCGTGTCAGGGTTGGGCGTGTGACCGGACATTGCTCCCACAGTTGTCACTGTTGCTGGGAAGTCTGCTGACTGATGACACACCTAGATGTACGCAAGGCCCATCACAACACAGCGTTGGTATTTCAGCGCTGACATTAGACCTGTGGTTGGGTGATAAGAGCTTCCTATCACAACAGGAAAGGTGCAGACAGAAAGACTGGTGAAATGATGATGTATATCCTCCCTACAGAGATTACAGAGTGAAACACATCATGACAGCTCAAACTGCTACAGTATATACTTGCAGTACTAGTGAATGAACAATTCAAGAGCTATGGAGTGCTGGCAGAATCTTTTTGGTTTTGAGCACACAGCTTCACTCATATAGTATTTAACCCTGTGGCCACAGATGGCAGAATCTGATATTATAGGAAAGCCGGACCAAAGCCGGCTGGTTTTCATGCTAACTTGAGTGGATATCTGGGCAACACAGTGCTTGAGCGCTTTTGACATAATGTCAATGTGGTTGTTTCTTCACATTCGGTTGCTGATTTGAGGTCCTTTTTTTTTCATGTTTTTACTTAAAAAAAATACTACACATAATTCCTGTAAGCAACACTGAGATACTGTCTCAGTAATGAGATGGGCTAAAAGGCCAGAGGGCAGTTTGACTGCTTGGCTCAGTGTAAGCTGGAGGTAAATTGGCAGTGATCGCTGGTGACGGGTTGGCAGAGTGACGCTGCCAAGCTGCGGGAGAAGCACTGGAACTGATTAAGCTCTGCCAGGCTCCTCACTCCAGCTGTGTGCCAGCCCAGCTGTGTGCTTGCGTGAGACCACAGCTCCTTAGTCCTCCGCCACGGGATTCAAAGCCCCCTCTTTTCTTTTCCTTCTCTCTCTGTTTCCCTCTGTGTTGCTCACTCTTTTCATTTCTCTCCTCATCCTGTGCACAATGCATAAATATATATCACAGTAGTCCCTCATATGAATGTGGAGATGTGAACGGAAGGGACACACGTAGAGCCACGATGCCCGGTGTTTTGATGTGCCAGCCAAAAGCCAGTGAGGGCTTCCTGCAGGATTACGGGTGGGGCCTTTTTCACATGGACCCCATGCTCTGTGTGTTTGGGGGGGTGGGGGGTTCGGGCATATTTCGGGAGGTGGGGGGGTTTGCAGTCCAAGTGGAAAATCCCAACACAATAGAGCCCCCGGGTTTAGGGGGCTTTACCCAGCTCACCGGTGGCCTTTCCGCCCAAGCAGGACTCCATGTGGCTGGGCCCCCACAGCCCCCCGTGGGCCTGCTCCCTTCCTCAGTCTCCCTGGTTCCATGTTTGTCTTTCTCTTCATTATCAGGCCTGCTCATCTCACCTCGGCTGCAGGGCTGGGCTGCACCGGCTGGTGGAGGGGAGAGAGGGATGGGGGGGGGGGGGGGTTGTTAAGTGGACGGCCTGTGTGGGACCCCGGACCCCCATGTTCCCATGAGAGTGGTCGCGCAGAGCAAATACGGCCGACTTTACGTCACGCTCAATTGAGAGACAATGGCGTGCGGACAAAGAGGCTTCGCAAAGCTCACCGAGACAACAGGAAGTTTCTCTGGGAGAAGAATTGGGATATGGAGCTGTTGTCCGTTCCTGAACTGGTGCTCTTGCTACTACCAGGAAAAAAGAGTGATGGATTCTGTTAGTTGGGCTCTGTTTGCATGGATACGACTTCAGACCCAGGAAAAAAAAGTCTTCATTTCACAATGCAACCACTTGCCTATGGGAATGGCTCCTACAAAAAAGGTTAACTGCTAAACTGCCAAACGATTGGTAGCAAGATGTAATATAAATCCCAAGCACTGCCAATCAAGTCTGCATCAGCCTTGCACAGTGGCAGAGCCCCAAGCTGTGGGAGTAACCCTTCATGTCAGGCTCTGACACCTGCCACTCACATTGCACTTCGCTGGCCCCCCTGAAATATAACCTGGGCCCCAGAGCCCTGAGGCAGGAGCCCTCTGCTCAGCAGATGCCTTCTCAACACTGGAAGCTACTGTAGTACACAGCCAGCCAATGGACGGCCTGTAACAGCTGAACAGCCCTGCCCAATAGGCATGCATTTCTCAGCCGAGGGATCAAATAAACCACAACATCAATGATTCAGCCAGTTGAGGCCATTGTTTTGTAATGACATATTAGAAAAAAAGAACTGACTCATTGAAACCTGGGGTCCATCTGCAACACAATCGCCTCTAAAGCTGTCTCGTAAAAAGAGTGGGATTTAATATTGATGAGCTTGGTGGCACTGGAGACTTTTTAGTAATCAAAAAGAAGACTTTGCTCCAACCGGGAGGAATGGAACTGCCTGGGATGCTGTCAGACTATTCCCTTCTCTGGGAGATGAATCATGCAGATGTTTTCTTGTTGCTTTACTGTCTTTTTTTCCAAGATGTATATCAAACAGACTGAATTTCTCTCCTTCACCCCCAAACAAACCCCACCCCAATCTGAAAAGCTCTGTCAAGCCAAGCTGGTCAAAATGCAGATCTCTATTTAATGAGGATATGGAAGAGGAACTGCATGACAGTGTTTCAATCCTGCTTCACTGACAACAAAATTTCAAACAGACAGTCTGAGTCAAGCCACAGCAGCTTGCTCTTCTGGGACTGTCCCGCAGATATATAAAGTCTCGATGACATGCTGTCTCATTCGTCCGTCTAGTTCTTGTATTCTTGGATGTGTGCATAGACGCTGTAAACATTCAAGGCTTTTTTCCATTAACCCCTTATTTACTGAGCACAGTCTACCGATTCAGAACCAGAACTGCAAGATGAAATGAGCTCACTGGCCTATAATTAGCTCAAATTGTTTGGTTACAACTGCCACTGGACAAGTGCTGCCTGGCTGTTTGTCCCTGGCTATGGCTGTGCATTAGCTGTCAAAGCCTAGACCATGGGTAGCGTAGCAGCTGAGAACTGTGGGGTTTCCATGCCATAACCCAACGACCACCCCCCCCCCACCCCACACAACCAATCCCTCCCCCCTCTCCTCTCCTTCTACTTCTCTCCAGCATCCCCCCTCTTTCCTTTCACTGGGAGTGTAACTCAATCCTGCCCCCTGACACTGTAACACTAGCTCCCCGCGTCCAGCGCTGCCCAGGCAACAGCGCAGCCCTATCTATAATGGATGGCTAGAAACATATGCAAGCCTGGGTGCTGAACGGACCCTTTCTATATGGCCACTGGCCATATGGTGAACAGGACTCCACGTGGTAATTGATGGTATCTGTTGGTGAGGATCCCCCCACACACACACAACTACCCTTCAGTCCACACATGTACCCCTTCACTACAGACACCCACCAGTCCGGCAAACTAACCGGACCAAAGGGGGCAATGGGGCTAGTGTTTCACCCCTCCTACCCCATTCATCCTTTCATGAGGAAGGCCCATTAACACAAAGAGTTAACCTCTCTCCTCACAACCACCCCCCCACTATTCCCCCCTTTGCCGAACCCATTGTTCCATCACCGATAGACGCAGGCCTGGGCTACATTACTCCCCCAGTCCCCTTCGTCCTAAGCAACCCTACACCCCTATCCCCTGGTCTGGGTTTCAGGGCCAGGTTCAAAGCCAAACACAGACGTGACCCCCTCCTCCCTCCTCTGCGGAACCCCAGGAAGGATCCCGCTGACCAGGGGGCACTGCAAACCAGATGGTGCCTGGTGAAAGTCAACTGTGCCACTCGAACACGGTGACGACATATGATGTCAATGCGTCATCCACCAGAACAACGATAGAAAAGAAGCCCTCAGTGAAAGTGCATTCGTGTTTGATGTCCAAGAAGCATTCAAACATGGCTGTGTTCATTGAGAAAAAACATGTCTATTTAGACATTATACATTATGAAATAGAAAAATGTCGTCTGAACACCTCTATCCACCTTTCAATTTTCTTTCAATTAATTTCCCTTTTAGGCAAAAAAAAAACCATCAGGTGAATCAAATAGTTTTACTTTTTTACTGCTGTTATTGCTTTTGGTGTTATTTTTACAACATGCTAAACAAATCACCCTTGGTTTACCAAGGCTCCTCTTCTATTTCCTGTTCCCACAGTCTGTTTTGAGCTCTTCTCCTTTGGACCATGAAGAATGGCAATAGGAAGTGTGCTTTTACCATGAACATCGTGTGCCTCGAGGGGTTCATCCTTCCAACACAAGTGTGTGTGATTTTTTCCATTGTGGCATTCACTCTGCACCCTGATGGGCAAACTCAGCACACTGGACTGGGACTACGCATAGGAAACAGTGGGTCAGAGACAAAACAACTCTAAAAACTACTGATTGACACACTCCATTCAGTTAACATGCGCACAGGGACAGGGTGACACATGGTGTACATATGGAATAATCAGACCATACACTCCTGAGTCCATGAATCAAGGAAAGTGTTGTTTCCTGGACACACAAAAACATACACACACACACACAAACACACACACGCTACTTACATTACTATACACAAATATAAATACTGCTACATACTTACATATATAAGCACAATATGTCAATATTGGTCCATAACTACATGTGTAAAGCTAACAAATTGTTATTGGATGAAAACAATTTTCCAATTCAATGGTAAAGATGTCACAAGATTCTGCAGATCACATTTACATGGAGAACTTACACTGGCCAATTTATTGCAAACCCAATATTCACATATGCGTCAGGGGGGCCCCGCTGAAGCCCCTGATGAGAAGAGCAGAACGGCTTTGAGTGCAGCTCGACTGAAGCGCCCAAGAGGCCTCCTCTCCCGCTGTGCCAGGGTCAGGGCCATATGGCCACGCTCGGGCGTATATGAGCGGAGTGCTGGCGGCCCCTACTCGGCACACAAAGATGAGCTGGGCTGAAAGGGCGGCCTTGTGTGCTGCGACAAAGATGGCAGCACATGTGGTGATGACAGCTTCACGCCGTTGCAACTCCAGGGGCCCGCACAAAGACTCCCACTGTACACCTGTCCCCCATCTATACAGGAGATATGTTTATTTATTTAAGACCTCTGCTACCTACCCTCTCTCTCTCTTCATTTTACCATCCCCCGATCCCACCTGCCTTACCCTACCCTCCCACCCCTCCACCAGCTTCAATTTGACCTGTTCAGATGGACAGGTGGTGTTAGCATTAGCTAGCTTCTGGTAAGTGGAGGGGAGTGGAACAGGGGGGCTAAGAGTCACAATATCTGGGCTTATCTATCTGCAGCGATATGATCTCAATGGCTTCTGTGATACAGAGAAGGGCCCTGGCAAAATGGGGGTGGGGGGGTGGGGGGCACAGAGGGGATGGGAGGGTAGTGGAGGGGGTTGGAAACTTCTTCGCTAACCCATCTCCCCTTCCCCACCCCCACCTTCCCAGTGGTCCTGTCTTCCTTTTGTGTGCACCCTGTTTGCACTTGTCTGCCACTGCGCTGCCCTGTTTGCACGAGAGTGGGGGAGGCGGTGGAAGGGTGGGGGGAGGAGGTTGAGGAGGTTCTCGATTTGTTTAACGTCTCTCGGTCATTCAGCCCTGTCTGCTCTGACAAATGAGGGTGGTAAAAAAAAAAAAAAAAAACAACACAGAGGCAAGCATGGCAAGAGCTCAATTAACCCAGAGAGAAGCACTGGGGTGAAGGATGGCTATGAGCACGCCATTCCCTTCAAGCAATCCCCTTCAAAACATTAATTTCTAGAAGACCTTTCTTTTTAAGGGCTTATTTTGTACCTAAAATACATGTTCCTTGTATGTTCATGCTTCCAACTGAAGGTTTAGTTGATTAGTGAGTATCAGTATTATGTCAGTGCTGGCAGTAGCTGGGAAAAAGTATTGTTCCCACGTGCAAGGTATCATAAGTTTGCAAAGCATGAACGAAAATAAAGGTGAGCTATCAAAACATATCTTAGTCACAAGCAAGATAGCCTGTAACATGGTGCTTGTCATATTGTTAACACTGGTTGTAATCATTATCATTCAAAAGCCATGCAAATTTGAGCACTATGAAAGGAGAACATTTGGATGAGCATTTGATTATCACGTTGGATATATTCCCACGTGGTTATGACATGTGTGAAAGGCCATGAAGATGAGAATGGCCTTTTGCAAACAGCCTATTCTTTGAGAGATTCTTTGGTGCTCAATGTTGCTGGTGCGTCGTAGACTCATTGCACTAGCTATTCAAATTCAAATAAAACAGAGCAGCCTTGACAATGCCTCTGGTTCTCTGCAAGGAACTTGCAAATATTGCCTCCAATAGTTCAGTCCCGGTCTACTGAGCTCTCAGGTTGTACAAAAAGAACCAGGCAACAGTGGGCCCTTATTTGTTTCGATGTGCATGTGCAATGCAACAGTCTACTACAAGGCAACGTATGCAATGGATTTCTGGTTCATTGTGTAAGTTAATAAGCTACAGATAGCATTTTGTCACCTTGCTAAAATATTTGCCTAAGTAATTTTTTTTAGGTTTTCAAGAATTATGAAAAAATAACTAAAATGCTTTTTTATATGATTTGGGCAAAAAATAAATTTAAAGTTATTTTACCATGGTGACAATTTAAAACTTGTTCTAACTGTGTGAGAACTGCAGCAAATTAAAAGAGATGATCAAAGAGATCAGTCAGACCAAGGTCTTGTCAGGTTACTGGTATATTGTCCTTTCAAAAACAACAACAAAAATGATGAAGGTAGAAAAAAATGCAGCATCAAGCTGACAATGCACCGGTCATGAAAAAAACAATTCTGGGCTCTGTGTTGTCCAAGAGGCTGTTGTTATCTTATTATCTCAATTTTAAGTGATTAGATCTGGGAGGACATGAACCATAACAACAAGGACAGCAATTCAGCACAAAGGTGAATAACAAATCTAGCTAATAGAGGGAAAACAGAGGACACTTTCTGACCACATGGTTTAAGTTCCGTACTCAGGCTCACGCATAGTTGGACGATAATGTTCACGTCATGCTTAACCGGGTGTAAAATGCTCATCACTCTGTTGTTTTGTAGACAGGACGAGTATTCATCAGTTCAAAAAAAAAAAAAAAAAAGGTCCATGAGGGAGCTTGTTTTTGTCGTTATTGTATGGTTTCCTGTGTCTCAGACAGCCTTTGAGCTCATTTCCCTTTTCACTTTTCTTTACTCTGCATTGACTCTGCATTCGCCTGTTACCCAGCCATCTCTCATCCTGTGCCCCTTTTTGTCTCTTCTCTCCCTCTTTCTTTCCCTAACTCCTCTCCTCTCTCTCTTTATTTCCCTTTCTCTGGATGTCTGTCTATTTCTTTGCCACCAATAAGCATCTCATTCTGTGCTTCTATCTCTCTCTTGTCTCCTTTATCGCTCCACTATCTCTGGTGGTGTGGAGCCACCGATATGCCCGGGCTCTTTGGGTTCCGATGACTGCACAAAGTCAAAGCAGCTGTGAGGCAGCAGCTAGAGAGGCTCCTCTGAGTGCAGCATGATCGCGGGATATTTCCTCCTTGCGCACATTCAGTCCCCTCACCATTCATTGTGGGGGGGAAACCACTGCCACTGTCAAAAACGAAGAGGTCCAAGATGGCAGTTGAAAACGGTTGTGTAGTAGCGCTACTGCACAAACATGGACTGGTTGTGTAAAGGCTCTCTCTCTCTCTCTCTCTCTCTCTCTCCCTCTGTCTCTCTGAGTGTGTGTGTGTGTGTGTGTGTGAGTGTCTTTTTGCATGCATGTTCATCATGGGATCTACATTGCGTGAGCACATTCTAAAGCACTCTCCACATTTGTTAGGGATATATTTCTTGAGGCTTCTAGTCACTTTTCCTCACCCACTGACAGCTCAAGTTCAGATGTGGTGTGTTTTTGTAGTGCGTGACTGTCACTGCTTATCCAAACCATTCCTTGTCTTAAACAATTGAGCAACAGTTCACATTTCTTGACTTAAATTTCGGCTCAGCTCTCAGTGTAAACACAAGTGGCGAAAGGGATGTTATTTTTACATATTACAGTGCCATGTTCTGTCAGATCGTGTGTAATGGCAATGGTCACCACAGCCCAGAGGGAAGAATGGAGTCAGTGACAAATGTAATTTACATTGTTGTCATGACATAGCATGCGCATGGGACTAAACCATTATTAGGAACAACTTCTCAACTTGCATCCCGGAACAGATGGACTTAATAAGAGTCATCTCTTTGCCACAAAACAAATGGGGGCTCTATATTTTTGTACACAAAAATAACTTAATATGAGATATATGGTACATGAAACCCTAAAATGGACTTACACAGGTTGTAAATCCTGTGTGAGTAAAAACAGAAGACATTGCATACCTCCCTCATGCATACACGTATGTGATTCATCACGTATGATAAACAATGGCAACCAGAGTGTGTGACTTTTTGAGCTGAAAAGAAAGTGCATAAAACCGCATCATATAAGCGAGACTCGAGCAGCGGCAGTGAGATAGATGCAGTGTTTCACAAGCTGCTTGCCCTAAAAGAAGACAGAGGAACCTGCGCAAAGCAAAGCCACAGCCTGCACCAGTCAGTGTTCTTGGCAATAACAGAATCAACATGTCTTGCTTTTGACCTCTAAGAAACCTCCAAAAGTCTTGCAATAGGCAGTCTGCACTTCCACATCAAATAGTGTGAGCTACCCTTCTCGTGTTCTTTTTTTCCCCTCCATTTTGTGATGTTTTTATTTCTGAAACAAGAAAACCATCACCATTGCTCTGAACTTTCTTGCTTCATGCACTCGGCTAAGGGAGACCATTTGTTATCGATACGGACAAACTGACAGACTAAGTCTTGCCGAGGCCAAAAGATGAAGGAAAGAAAACTGCAGTAAATGTCACAGTGTGAAAAGATCAACATGAATTGTACCCTTGTGCCTTCTCTTAAGGTAGGCTAAGGTTCAAGGCCAAGTCAGCTTACTCTGTCTCCACCTCCTTCTGAGGTCAACCCCAGGCCCAAACAATAACACATGAGCCTCTGAAAACTGCTTTGAAAGACAGCTTATTGTGGAGCAAGTATAGACTGAAGGATAGCTGTTTGAAGTGTACTGTATAACCAATGTGTCTGTTTATAATACTTTGCATAGAGGTTTCTTGTATAGGTCACACACCTGTGAGCATTTAGCACACTTTAATGGCCATTCACTCAGTAAAGACAGCCTCAATAGGGACACTGCAACAAATACCAACCTGATAACATAAATTAGAACATTTCAATAATATGTTTT
>JAVQKI010385665.1:0-10294 GCA_036025975.1 Nematalosa erebi
ATAACATTCATAAATCTATTCTAGATCTCAAAACCGTATGTGCCATAGAGGTTTGAAGAAACATAGGCTACTTCAGCTAGCGCCTGTTAAATCTCCCACACTCCTTTAAAACTAGTGGCGGGAATCAAGAACCAATAATTGAGTAGAACTGAGAATCGAATGCTTCAATTCACTTAAATCATATCCCTGTCACAACATAAATTCCTCCAGCACACAGTTTTCCTGAGCCCTTACAATGATTTTTATCACAGAATTAATACCTATATTAATGCAATACCACAAACTGGGTAATGCGATTTATGTGGTAAATGAGCAATGAATGCATCCACACATGCAGACTTACCAAATGCTCAGTAACATTCACTGATACACTGACACAAAGTGTCGCAAAGTGTGACTTCCATTAGCTTGTATAGCTACAAACTCTTACTATGCGTGTAATGGGTTTGAAAAAATAGATCCACAGTTGAGAATGAATGGTCAAAAACCTGTTGGAAACAGTTTGAAGCAGCAATTTTTGTGTCAACATATCAGTTAACATTACTGATCACTCAGTGAGTTTCACGTCTCTACAAACGAAGGTTTAATGCGTATGCATATTATGCGCCAAGTGGCAATTTCTCTTGCTTGGAATTGTTGTAGCTCCCGTTTGAGGTTGTCCTACTCAGTCTGTAGAAGGAGCTAATGACGGCCTATTAGCCTTTTTTTCGATTAAATGCGCTGCTAATAGGTGAGCATGAATGTAGCCTAATGTCTGTGAGGAATCCAAAAGGCTTCTTCAGTTCTGGTCTGGAGTTGGGAATCTCCTGGTCTTCAAAGTGCAATGTCTTTAAACTCCAAAAAAGTCCAGTTGCTTATAACTGAATACTCTGACAATGTAGCCTAATGTGTTAAATTGCACAAGCAAAGCAATACAACTTTGATCTATGCGTAGCACATCAAAAGCACCAATAGGTGCAAAAATATTATTTATCTATTATCAGTCTATTAGGCATTATAGTCTGATATCAAATTTGTAGGCATAATGTTTTGATAGCGTAGCCTAACATGTAGAAGAAGCTTGTTAAATATTGCGTTCTGAATTGCAGAGGTTAGGTGAAACATTTGCCAGATGGAACATCAGAGAAATGATAGCCGAGTGGTAACGCGCTAGCTTGTCAAGTTAGTGACTTATGTTCGCGTCCCACTCGATGCAACGTTTTCCTCCTGAATCATGATTGTTTTTGTCCCGATAGTTCCGACATTCGACTTTCTCAAAATATACAACGGTCCTCAATGCTTTATCACATCAAAATGTGCCACCACCATCTTGTGAAGCATTTGTATAAGCAGAGACATCACTAGGTTTGAAAGATGGGGTGGAGGGGTCATGGTTGAAATGCGCTTGCAGCATCAAAATCATTCATCTTACAATCCAGTGTAAATCAATCAGCAGTAGCTAACAGTAGGTATGAGAACGAGAGAATTTGGTGCAACGTCCAAATTTGCTAAATAACAGCTACCGCTAACTAATGGAACTCCATCAGTTAGGATAGCTAGCGTTTCATTATGTTGGTCTAAACTGTACCAAATTATCTCGTCATCATAAGCATGATACAGACTAGGTGAAAAAGGTGAAATCTTACCCTTCTTTTGATAGACATGGTGGCCACATTTTGCAAGACAACATACTGGACTTCACTGTAATAAAAAGACAGATACAATTACTGGTATTAACACTGTCCTCCATAATGCTTACATTATCAGAGTGTCCAAAAAACAATAAGCCCTAAGAAGCCTCAGGTTTATGATTTAGGGTGAACTGAACCTCTGTAGTGGTGTTATGTTTGGTGTACTGGCAATCTGTGCATTGTGGAAAAGTTCAGAGCGGCCATCCATTCAGTCGTCAGTGGCTTCAGTGGCTGGTTCAGTGCTTAATCAGTAGTAGTGTCTAGCTCTCCAAAAATGTTATAAGTTAAGCCAAAACCAAAGCTATCAATATGCATATAACATGTCTACGCTACAACCATTGTCATAAAAAACACATTGCTGCTCTGTTTTCAGTAACACAGGATACATAAAGGAGCAATAAAAATGTTTCAGTCACCACATCTGCCAACACTTGCAACTCACCTCGCCTGGCGACTTTCTTCAATTACTATAACTTCATCATTTAACACATTTCTCTCGAAGCTGAACTCAGAAGTTGACAGCCCAGAGACCTATACTCATCTGACTAGCATCTCAGGGTTCCCACTCAAAGTCAGACTTAAACTTTCCTGGCTTTCCCATGACTTTCCCTGACCATAAAACAGAATTTCCATGACCTCCCATATAAAGAAATGCCCAAAAGTCCAAGATATTGATTGGACACTGAGCAGAAAAGGGCATTTAAACCAGTCAAACCGATCCCAATATACAGAGGAGCATGGCATACATAGAGCTGCATACATTTGCAAATTAAGATCTCTACCCAACCAGGCTATGGAGCAATAACCTTATAAGGCCTTAAATTGCATAGTATGTAAGATCAGGGGAGGTCAAACTTATCTTTTTGTGGGCCACATACTGAAAAATCTAAATCAAAATTCTTGAAACCTGCAGTTATCAGGCATGTCTCTATTGCCCTCCCAAACAAGCTGTCTGTTGTTCTTTCTGAAGTTGTCTAAAATAGGGCATGTAGACACCTGAATTGAGGGAGCCCCCCCAAACCCCTCCACCAATGTTCCTCATCATTGATTCTAGAGTGGGAGACACTATATTCTCCAGCTCCAGCTGACTGGCATAGTATCATGAGACAGTGTCGTGATCACTGAGAGTGTGTGTGCGTGATAGTGTGCTCATTTGAGGAAAAGAGTCCACAAAAACAGACAGGTGCTCAGAAGGAGCCAAGCTCAAATCTCACCTGATTCTACACCAGCTCTTTCTCCCCATCACTCCCTGCCTCTCTTCACCATCATGTAATAATTGAGGCAACAAGCCAAAAAATATACATAAAAAAGATCAACTGACCTGTGGCTTCTCATGAGCCGTACAAGAGCTTTGGCGATAACGCCAACCTCTGCCTTTGGGGCCAGGTGGAAGTAGAGCTGCGCAACAGCCATTACAACCTACACAAAATAAATGACAAAGCAAGACGTTATTTTATCACATGCATGACACCTAGTGATGTATTTTCATTCCTACAGCAGTAGCGATTGGTATACATAACCTACCGCTGCATTCCGACTCTGCAGGAGAGGTTTAGTGTTCCTCAGTAAGAGTCTGTGGTCAGGATCCATGACGTAGGGCTTTCTTTTGGCCATCGCAGACTCTTCAGGGTTCTCTTCCTTTCCTTCTTCATCCTCATCTGAACCATAAAAAGCCTTCTCCCCCCCCTCCTCCAGAAGAGACTCCTATTCAACAGCAACACATTGGTAGTTTAGAGAGTGTAGCCTATAGTTTATCAGTCGGTTTCATTGATTCTAGCTAGTTTTATTCTCCAGACGGCCATCAGAGTGAGATATTCCATGCCATGCCATGCTAGGCAAGATGCAAGATTTCGACCCATGCAGAGGGAGCGGAAGAATATGTCACTGTCAAAGGCCCACCATCTTTTATCTGTTGGGTTGGCTCATCAGAGACTTTTCTCTATATAGTTTTCTTTATAGGCCCAGCATTGGCTCTAGAGCACAGATGACTCTGGTTGGACTGTTTCAGCCAAGTGATATGCAAGCCTAGCCCAGAAGTCTACACAAACTTAATAATTCATTCATTTGTTTTATTTTATTTTTTGTCTGTCTTTTTTCTTTTGGCCGTATTGCATTCATTTTGATATGCAAAAAGCTATTCCATCCATTAACCATTACATAATTGAGAAATGTTAGGTATTGCTGTTGCAAGACTAAAATTTATCTTTGGGCATGCACAAATCTGTCAGTTTATGTCTGTCATGTATGTCACACGTTAGAACTAGTAACAGGGGTGCACAACTATTTGCCATAATGACTGAGAAATGTAATTTTTTCAGATGTTTAGTAGCAAGGGTCATAATGAGAAAATAATATTCTTTTACCCAGTCACACAAGATCGCTATAACATAAACACAAAACCTTCACCTGTACGTTGTTCACTTGTGTCAGCATACTTACATTAATGTTGGGGTTGAGGAATTGAGTCCTAGCGTATCGGGTAAGCATGTTGATAATGACCACCTGACCCCACTCTTCCACATCAATCAGCAGGTTACACAGCTTGCGATAGTTTTTATGGATTAAGTCAATGCGCTCCGGACAGACCTCCTCAAAAGCCATGACAACACTTCCAGCAACAAGCTGCAAAAACAGATGCAACGTTTAGAAAGCTCATCTAGACTTTGTTGATTTTGTTGATTTTATTGAAGTATTCTATAATGTTTAGGAAATTTTTCCATAATAACAACTGTCTCAGTTACTGAGCACTGCAGTTTTTCCATACAGCCTCATATGCGATTGCTATTGCTCATGCAGCTTTTTGATATGTGGCTTACCGTAGTTTTATCTGCCAGAAGTTTCTCTATAACCTCTATCAACTGGTCTTTCTGTTCAGGGTCCAAACTAGAGCACATGAAGAAGAATAAGATGCCAATAAAGCAACTAATGCAAGTAAATGAATTAGCTCTATTCACAACAACTGAGTCACAGCGCTATTAGTACCTGTATAGTTTTGGGATGGCATGTGCAGCAGTTTTACGCACGTAAGGAGACATGTCAGATGCAGCTTCCTTGATGGCAAGCATCATAATTGGCACAATTATAGTGACTCTGATGCTGGAGAGCACACGTAGCGCACTTGCCCGAATTAGCTGGTTAGGGTCCTGAGAAAAACAAAGGTTCAAGCTCAAATTGCTTTGTCTGGAGTCTACAGTACACTAAGGCATGCTTTAAAACTCTGTTTCCTTATCTGTGATCTGTTGGAACAGGTAGGTCATATAGATAACTTTACAGTTTCTTCACTTAGCAATTCTAACTGCTGACCTGCCAAAATTGAAGAGAGTTTTATCTAACAACCTAGTATCAAGGGTATAGCTTTGTCCGTCCCAAAGGTATGTTCATTCATTTATTAATGAAAACAAAAAATGATCAGATATTCAAATATGATTTGATCAATGTTCAATGTGGTGTTACAATTCAGTCAAAACTTTAACACAAACATTGCAAAACAAAAGTGTGCATCACAATTATCATCTAGCTTCATATAGTCCTTCAAAAAATTGTGTCCATAGGTAACCTTTAACCCTCGCTGGAATGTGGAGATAGAGAGCAGAGCAAGGTCCTGCTGCTCCTCAGCGTAACGTACAAGGTAAACATAAACAAGCTTCTTCACCTGTTAGAACAAAACACAACAATTTAACATTGTGGCCACAGTTACTGATTATTTCAGCATCCCGACACCCTCTCGTCAAAACTTACTTCAATGTTCTTACAAGCCACATTCTTCACCACGGCTGGGAACAATTCTGAAGCGTTCTTTCCTCTGGCGATCATCTGTTTTCAATCACAAATCAAATACAAACGTAGTGCAATGATGACTCTGTGATATTTAAATGTTGTGGCACCTGAAAATGAAAGCAGTTCCAATTTTCTGATTGATTATGAGGAGTGAGTCAATGTTGCATCAGTGCTCTGGTCTGGAACTGGACTGGATTTGATATGGATCTAATTTTTATCTCAATCTGTCTGGAGAAAAACGTGTGTAATTATACTGGCAGTTTTAACCACATGCATCCATTCACAAGTGCTTAGAGTGGGCGTTCTGACGCCTGACACAATAGCCACTTGTGCCCCCCAAGGTTGCGGTTTGAGCCCCTGCTGTACAACATCTCCACGCATGACTGAACGGCCTACAGCAGTCATGTCTCCATCACCAAGCGGACAACACACTGGTCATGGGCCTGATTAGCAACAACAATGAACAGGCCTACTTGGATCAGTACTCCGTGGAGTACTTCTAAGGGACCAAAAGATTCTAAGGGAGACTTTTCATCCTAATAATGGACAGTTCAAACAACTGAGATGCAGAAGATGCCTATGTAGTCGCAAGGCCAGAACTTAGAAGGTTCTATACTCAGGCCATCCGAACCTTAAACACACACTATACTGATTTTGCACACATTCACCCCTCAACACTCACAAACACATCCTAACACATTGTACACTACGCAATGGACCTGTCTCACATCTCTTCACACATAACACTCCTTTCCCCCAAACACACACACCCACCTCCCCAGTTATAAACAGTAACTATATGCATGTGACAGTGAACTTTTCTTGTATCTTTGTATCAAATGAGATGGAAGACTCCATACAACACCAGTGCAATATTTTTGTAAGAGCTGCTTGAAACTGCTTTTGCCTTAGACCCAAGATTCAAGCTAATGTAAGTGAGGACAATCCAGGGTCCAGCGACAGCACACCGAGAATTAAGATGAGGGTGATAGTGGTAATAAATGTTTAAAGTAAAAAAATAAGCCTGTTTTTTAATGCTTTTATTGTGACATATATGTCAATCTCCTGGCCACAGAATGTAAGTATAGGGATTATACTCTTTTAATCCCATGAGGGAGATCTGGTCTCTGCATTAATCTTTTCTGTGCATTAGTGGGACACGCACAGCACACACTAACCTAGAGAGGGCTACAAGTATGACAGGCACAAAAGGGGCACAACGAGGAGACCTGTAGCCCACGGTAAACGGCACCATATCATTTCAATGCTTTCTGTTTGCTGTTAATATAACATAATAAGGCATAAGAGCTAATTTACTTATTGTTATTTTTTAAGGAAAAAAAATGTGGGTCATGTAGTGGGTCGGGTATCATTTGGGATTCAGCAATTTTTGCGGGTTGTTTCTAAGCTTACCCGCTCATCACTGATAACTACTGTTGCTGCTTTGGTGAGCTAACATTCGCTTCTAGCTACAGTATATAACATTGCGATCAATGGGAATCTTTGCTAGGTCAACATGCTCGTCACAGGGAAATGAATGCTGTAAGCTTTGTATGCTAAGCTAAAAAAAATAGTGAAAGTTACAGTATGGTCATTTTAAAAATGATGTGCCGATTCTTTGAAAGAACATGCACATAAAGCGATATTTGTGGGAAGGAAGCATGTATGTTGTGACTGTACAAGAGCACATAAAGTCATGTGATCCCATTCATTCCCCATAGACAAACTCCCCTGTGCCCTACCATGCTAACTCACTGGACCTCAATATGTCTCCAGGCCATCTACTTGAGTGTATTATAGCAACAATGATAAGAATGGGAGCGCTTGTCTGTCACCGTGCTGCAAATCATCAGTGTTATGATGGCCGTAACAGACCTCCGCAATGATCACCACATGTAATTGAAACCCTGAGGCTGGTTCCATGCTGAAAAAGCCTATAAAACTGAACAAGTCGTTCTTCAATAATCACTGCCCTCAAACTCTGTGGGTGACGGAGAAGTTTGAGATGCAGACGGTCTAGCCTGTATACTTTTGTCACCTTTTCCTGCCAGGCTTTTGTGATCTGCATTGCCTGTTTAAGATTCAAGATACAAGATTCAAGATAGTCATAATTGCATTACTTAATTGCAAGTGAAATTCTTGTGTTTTTACACCTAAATAAATAATATGTCAAGTGCTGAGAGAGAGAGAGTGTGAGTGCATGTGTGTGTGTGAGGAAAAAGGTGGAAAGTGTTGTCATGAAAAGACTGAAAGACACAGGCTTAGGCTGTCATTGTTTCAGTGTTCATAAGACTTGTCGCTTGGTGGAAAAAACTGTTCTGGAGTCTGGTGATCCGAGTCTTAAGACTGCGATATCATATGCCAGATTGTAGCAGCTGAAACAGTCCATGACTAGGATGGCTGGGGCCCTTACTGATTCTTTTGGCCTTCCTGATGCATCGCCTCTAATACAAGTTCTGAACAGAGGGCAGATCACATCCACAGATGCTTTGGGCTGAGCACACAACCCTTTGCAGTGCTTTTCATTTGGCAGCAGAGCAACTTCCAAACCATGCAGTGATGCTTCCGGTCAGGATGCTCTCTGTGGTGCCTTTATAAAAGGCCTTCAGGATCTTTGTTAGCATACCAAACTTCCTCAGTTGTTGCTGACCTTTTTTTAACAATCTGGTCAGTGTGGCTATGAAATGAGAATGAAATAAGCCCACATTTACATCAGTCTTTCTCAAACTTCATCCAGATAATAATGTTTTGGACACACAACCTGGCTGCTGAGGAAGTATCCACACTGTGGCAGTATGTACATTTTACAAATTCAATTCAGATGGAGATACTGCGAATAAAAACTTGAGCTTTCAATGAACCATATACTTCCACAATCATGCAACATGAGTTAGCACGGAATGAGCTAGGCTGCTGTGGCATGAATCACCTAACAGTCCTGCTGATTGGATTGGCTGATCGCTGAGAGACAGCAGTGTTGCTTAGGTTATGACTGAATACTGCATTCCTCTTCCTTACACTGATGCAGAATAATGAAGCCCATTCAGTTTCTTGCCAAGTCTGTCCACTTTTGCAACATTCCACATGCATTAGACTTTACAACCAATCGCTTTTACAACCAATCGCTTTTATTCTCAAACTAATAAGAATGCCTGCATCAACACATTCAAATAATGCATTGGAGTACTTACAAGGTCACCTTAAAATGAAGAATATAGTGCAAAACGTTCTTTTTCAAATGAAAGAATTTCAAAAATCATAATTGCTTTGTCAGATTTAACAGTAAACAATGCATAACAATGCATGGTATGCTCAACTCTCCAGCCAAGTAAGTTTCAGATATTTTTGTACCACTGTGTAAACACAGTACTCTGCTTGATACTGCTGACTACGAAAATACAAAGAAACATTCACTCAGCTATACCATTGTCTGACATAAGCAAACAGCATATAAGGTGGCAACAAGTCGGTAACACTGACACGTTTGATTATTTTAATGATCTGCTTTTCTGCATTTGTAAATGGATGTGGTATTTACCAATAAAAATGAAGACATTTAATCGTCCTTCAGGAACACACCAGCTCAGTACATCTGGGTGTCACTCTAGCAGTACTGTTGCTCGCCCTTGTATTTTCATTGAGGGAGACGTTGATAACAGAAGAGAAAGGCCGAGCTATGTCACAGTTGTAAAAGCAGCATGGCCAGTGAAATACAGCAGCGAAATTGGTCAGTGTATTCTCATTCTACAACTACTCTGACATTAGCAGTGATGTATTCAGACAGTATAGCTATTAAAGGTATAGTTCGGTATTTAACACTTTGAACCCCTTTTCTGGGTGGTCTAAAATGCAATAGAGTGGTTGACACCAAAATTTTGACGATTGGTCCTGTCTCGAATCATCTCTGCCTGCTTCATAATGGCTAGCTATGGGCATTCACTATCTGTCCTTAAAACATCCTTAAACATTCGCCTATAAAATGTGCAACTCACAGAGTTGTTAGTGGTGTTCGCTGATGTTCCAAAACATGTATTATAGCGAAATACCGTTTCTGTCTGGTTTTATTTACCACTTTGTAAATAGTTTCTAGAACAATTTTTTCTGATCCCTCACCATCTCGTAAACTTCCGCTCCATATTTGAATCTGAAGCAGTGCACACTCCTGACCACTTGATGGCGGAGTAATATCAACGAGCAATGAGTCTTCCAACAGAGATCAATGAGATCTACAAAATGGCAAATAAAGAATGACAGAAGCTGTATTTTGCTGCGAGAATTTGCATCTCTTTACTCACTGACACAAAGTTTATTTACAGCATATCACCTGTTAAAGCAGCTGATGATCATGCACCATGGCCTATTAAGATGGAACCATGGCCTATTAAGATGCAGCAGTGTGTGAATATCTGTTTATTACTGGTTATAAACTTGTTTAAACTTTCTGGCCAACCTTCCTGGGTTCAGAAAAAAGTTATACAAAGACCACTTTTAAAATGAAGGAAGCCACTGATTCATTCCTCAACAGTATATACTACAACTCAGTGAAAACCAAATAAATAATCTAGAATCACCTATTACTCAAGACTAACTGTTTGCTTAAAGCAAAACTATAGGTTACGGTATGTAACCCCGGTTCTCTGAGGGAGATGAGTGAGACATCTCACTATGGGACACGCCCCTTGCGTGGTAATTCACTGAAGCCCAATTCAATCACGCCTTTAATTGGTCAGTGCAGCCAGGAGCCCCGCCTCCTCCTGCTAAATACTCCAGCACCGACCCAATTACTCATTCCAGGAAAACCAGCTCTTCCTCGCGGAGGCAAGAGGGGCAATCTGGTGAGATGTCTC
>JAVQKI010385992.1:0-2500 GCA_036025975.1 Nematalosa erebi
GCCGGGGGCGGCGGGGGTGGGGGGGGGGGGGGGGGTGGGTGTGGGTGGTGGGGGGTGTTGGGGGGGGTTTGGGGGGGGGGGGGGGGGGCGGCCTACCAATTTCACGCAATATATATCAAACCGCTGCTTTCATTACATCTTGTTACCATTTTATTGTGTCAATCTAGCTTAGGCTGTAAATTGGTGTATTGGTGGTCAGACCAAAGATAAACCAAGCGTCACTCTCGTGACCACGGCACTATTTCTTACTGAGGAGAGAGAGGCATTTTTGGCAATGCGGTTACCTTAATTACCTGGTTTGGAGGAGGGGAAGGGGAACTGGGAAGCATATGGTAGAATTACAAAATGCTACATAAAAAGACCCATAAGTATTGTAATCTTAAAATTCACCAATCAGAGAAATGCACACAAGCATGCACAAACAAGCAAACATACTGTACACAAACACGTACACCCCCACCCACATACACTCTCTCTCATACACACACACACACACACACACAAATGTGCACACACACAAACACACACACACACAGACGCACGCACACACGCGTACACACACAAACACACACACACACACACAGGCGCACGCACACACGCGTACACACACACACACACACACACAGAGTTTAATCTGCTCTCTGAAGCTCACACCCATTAGACATGCACGGCCCTTGTTCCCACTCTCTCCCTTTTGTAATGCTTGTTTCTGTCCCCCAACCGGGTCACCGCATGTGACTGCCCATTATTTTGGTCGGATCTTCTTGGCAAGATAATCAGGTTTTTTTTGTCCTTTTGTTTTTTTTTTTTGGTTGTGCCAGCCAATGGTGACACCAACTCTCCAAATACAATAGTTGACCCAGAGGCCTCCAGCGGGGCCCGATGTCCAAGCATGCTTTCTCAAAACTGTCAAATCGATTCGTGCGGCGTGGACCAAGAAGTGCGGCGTCTTTCATGCGCCTCACCCAGGCTGTCAAGTCACGCTCCTGCCGCATAACAAGTTAGTTCGTTCTGGCCTTTCCAAAAACTTGGGAGGGGGGGGGCGAGCAAGGCGAGGTGAGTGGTCGGGGTACGCGGGGCAAGGGGGGGAATGGTGGCGGTGGTGGGTGATGGTTGCTTTTAGGTGTTGCACGTGACTCCCGCATCTTCCACATGGCCACAGTTGGTCCTGCCCCATCCGGAGAACTTGCACTGGTGAATGGTGTCCTCGGTGCCAACGCAGGCCACATCGTCCATCCAAATGAGCCCAGTGCCTGTCAGAGAGGGAGAGGCGGAGTGGAGTGCAGGGTTAGAAACTGAGAGCCACCATTCAGCAGCTCAAGTGGAGCATGCAGAGCACAACTAACCGCATGCCTTACATAATCATACATCACTTTTCCACATCCTCCCCAACGTCCCGTTGTTGCGCGTCATAATACTGAAGAGAAGCTACATGTTTCACTGATCTTTGACACACAAGTACACATTGTAGGCTGACTACCACGCAAACACAACTTTGGTCGTTAAATACAGTTCAGAGTGTGTGTGAGCATGTCGCTAAGTCAAAGAAGTGAACTGGTTGAAAGGTTAAATGTGTTTATTGGTCTCCTTTGGAAAGCTCTCATATGAGTCACATATCTGGCATAGACATGAAACACTATGTGGCTCTCCAAACAACCCTCTCCTTCTATTTCTCCTGAACTTCCTCCTTCTCTTTCTGACTCTCTTCTCTTTCTTTCGCACACTTTCCCTCTTCAGTGTTGTCCTCCCACTGAAATTTTTGCAGGCACCACACAGGGCAGCCAAGTGCCATCCAAGAGGACCTCTGGCAGAGAGGCCTGCCTCTGAAAGTGTCTGTACTGCCTTTATTAACAGTCCAACAAAACTGCCCATCTCTTCAGCCCTCACACACACACACTCACGTACGTACGTGCACACAGACACACACACACACAAAAAAAAACAGGCCTTGTTTTGAGTGTGGCCAGAAATGATTTCCAGACCCCACAGAACAATCCCAACTCTTGACAGCTTAATGAATTGGTCGTGTTTGGTCCACTGTGCAAAAGCACTGTCCAAATCCTCTTTTTGATGCCACCATTCTTTTATGAGGTGGAATAAATCAGCTGCTTTGTTTTAAGCCATCCCTTTTTATTCGTTATCTTTTAGGATGTAAACACACTCTACTCAAAATTACAACTTGGAGTGTGATAATTCAAGCTGTCTTTTCAAAGACTCAACTTTTGTGCATTCAGAGAGGGCTGGGGGGTTTCTGAGAGGGATCAGAAGGAGGTCACTACTCTCTCCCTCTCTCTCTCTCTCTCTCTCCCAGTCTTATAGCACATGTTTGGGCGAGGGGAAGGTTTCATTCAATCTGATGGATTTCGCTGTCCTTCTAAAGCTGGGGTTCCAAACTTAAATTACTTCCTTTAAAGAGTCACATCTTGGCTAACAATACTACATTTCTATGGGTGATGTGGTCAAAACATGCAAGATATCATATAATGTACAATACTGTTTT
>JAVQKI010385992.1:7500-17491 GCA_036025975.1 Nematalosa erebi
AATTAGAAATCCAGAGCTTGTTATAATGGTGAGTTAACCCTGATTTTGAAGAGTGCTAACTCAAAATAATATGTTTTTGTGGGTGAGGTGCACCCAACGCCAGCAAATTCCAGCGTGCAACTTAACCGAATCCGACTAATTGTCAGGACCAAGTAATGAAAAGCAGAAATTGAAAAACTTTCCAAAAACTCCTCGGTGATGTCACCTCTCCCGTTTCACAACTCCCAACTCGTGAGATTTATTTAAGAGCGAGAGCCAATTCTCTGCCTCTCGTGGGAAAAACCTTGCTAAACCAGCGCTGTCAATACCTTGCAAAACACTCCCATGTTCATCCTAACATTTGGCAGACAGATTGAGGTAAATGGGCCACATTACTCAGAGTCAGCACAAGCCAGAGCTGTCCTTGTCAGATTGTTTTGAAGAGGAGGAAACCCCCAATGACTCTGTTTGGGACTGGAGTGCAAACATTGCAGAATGTGCGTCTATATCAAGCCTTGATCAGTAAATACATACCCATGGCTTACTGTAACTCAAGGCCTCTGCTAAACTGAAGCACATGACAGCACTGTTTGGTGGGGAATTATGTCAGGTGAGTTGTGCAACACCAAGTCTTGTTCGCCCTGGAGTGTTGTTTTTGCTGACTCTGTGCACTGGCATGTGTGGTTTTGAAAGCCTTCAAAGTCCCTTAATATCAAAACCCACGCTCATCCACTTTTTTCTTTGCCTTCACACATAGGATTGTGTGTGTGTGTGTGTATGCGTGCATGTGTGTATGGGTGTGTGTGTGTGTGTGTGTGTGTGTGTGTATGTGTGTGTGTGTGTGTGTAAAGGTGTGTGTGTGCATGTGTGTCTGTGTGTACAGTATGTGCGTGTGTGTGTGTAAAGGTGTGTTTGGAGGCTGTGTGATGAGGTGTGGAAATACACAGCTCAGCCCTCATGGCCCCACTCTGCCCTACAATTACATGCTGCTTCCCACTGAAGCCAGCGAGGCCTTGGGGAGAGACGTGTAGAGGGTGTGATGGGTAACGTTTGGGGATATTAAGCACAGATATTAGGCTTTATCCCCAGTCTGCACAGGCAAGACGGCATTACACAGCTGACCAAACTCAGCATGTGGCGACACCCTGGTCTAACACACCTGTTGGGTCAGAGTGCCAGGATATGTGAGAGAAATGAGAGAGAGGGAGGGAGAGAGAGAGAGAGAAAGAGAGAGAAATCTCCTGTGTGATGTTATCAAGATCAGACAAACGCAGAGACAGTGATGAATGGGCTGAGCAGTCAGTCAGTCTCAACAGCGTTGTGGTGACAGAGCGTGCCGTCGTACATCAAGGCGGTCTGACCACCAAACCCCCAGCGTGAGAGCCCACAAACCGCATTCATTTCCACGAGCCTCTTCACACTTATGGAACCAATTTCATTCCACATAAGGGGGGATAAGACTAGAGAAGAGAGAGAGAGAGACAGAGAGAGAGAGAGAGAGAGAAGAGAAAAAGAGAAAACTCCAAACCAAAACAAAATAAAATGAGAGAAAGACCCCACCCTCAATCCTCTTAATTGAGTGGGCCTCTAGCTTGGGGTCCACAGCCTCTCTCTACGTACCTAGGCAAAGGGCAAAATCCGTTTCAGATGTTTGGAGCTGTCACTTTGACAGAGCCCCATTCCAACTTTCATCAGGCTAAAATGAGCCCTAATGATGTCATCGAGAAAAAATTATATTTCCCACTCAGGGGGGAAAAAGCTGCGGTTCTGGGTTTGTTTTCCTTCCGAGCCTGAAAGTACATTGTGGTTTTATAGCAATGGCATACCTGCCAGAGGGCAGGCTAAGGTGGCACAGTTCGCTTTGATTTCACAAAGGAACACCAACTGCAAAAACACAAGAGCTGAGAGGCTCTTAGCACACGGCTAAGCCGTGGCATTTTGGAGGGCCGTCATCTCCAACTTTAATCAGTGTTCCACGCGACCACTAAGCCTATCCCATTAGACTCTGAGAACTCCGCGAAACCTCAAAGCTTCCAACATGGCGGCGCTGACTCCGAGAGGGACTTTGCTAGGAGCCCGGCAGCACAGCGGAGCCATGAACCAAGGGGCAGCGCAAGACGGAGGTGAAAGGTGACTGGTCCGCCGGCGCAACCTAAAAACAGGTTCCTTGGGGCCAGTCATGTTTTTACAAAGGGCCTGGAGGCGCTGCTTTTACTCACTCATAAAATCGCTAGACTGAAAAGTATAGGTGATTCGCTTCTTGTTTTGCTTTTGAAATTTACTGGGGCTGAGGCTGGATGGAGCCTCTTGCATTGTGGCCAAGACGAAAGAATTCCAAGGTGCAACGGCTCATCCAGCAGGAAACTAATGGCGTTTTTTTGCATCCGTAAATGTTTGGAGGCGTTTGGAGAAGCGGCTCTGACTTATTAGTGAAGTGAGACCAACTTTATATCTGCATTTGCATTTCATCTACTTTTGGTGGATTTCATAATACAGACAAATTGTGTTTAGAGTTCTCTCTCTGCTGCTTTGTTTAGCATGCCATTTATTGTGTAAGCCTCTCAATCAGTTTCATACAGCAAACAGTGTGTTGGTGTTTAGCAAATTAAACACAGCTTTTTTA
Organism: Nematalosa erebi; assembly: GCA_036025975.1. Taxonomy (NCBI): domain Eukaryota; kingdom Metazoa; phylum Chordata; class Actinopteri; order Clupeiformes; family Clupeidae; genus Nematalosa; species Nematalosa erebi. The sequence continues at coordinate 10,103 of JAVQKI010385992.1, forward strand.
CGTGGACAAACACACAACACGATGCAAAATCCTACCTGTTCCCCCTCCTGCTCGCTCGCCTCGGTCTCCTTTGTCGCCTTTGGGCCCCCTCTCGCCCCTCTGGCCTGTGAGGAGAGAGATGCTCTTATCAAGTGTTTGGTGATATATATGGTGATATATATAGTCAGGCAGAGAACTGGCTTACAGTACATGCACCATGGGATGGAGCAACATGTGGGGCACACCGGCGCACCTCACACCTTGACACCACACCCTTGGGGAGCGACAGGAGGTCTCCCAAGGGGGTGGGGTGGAGTGTGGGTGGAGAATTAAAGGCAACCTTATATGAGGGTCTGTGGTTAGCATGGAGGTAAAGTGGCAGGAAAGACACGAAGGGCTATCCAGTCATTAGCTCCCAGTTATATATATGAGCACCAAAAAGGGTGCCCACCCTCTGGAGAGAACAAAGCGCGATAGGCCAGACCTCAGTAGATCCTATTATTATGCATTAGCCTACCACTTCATATACCACATGCTCTCTCTAATCAGCAAGACTGGAGAACTGAACCAGATTGGCCACACTTGAGAAAACAATATTTTCCTGTTAAAATTGGTACCTCTGGTTTCAAAGGAGGACAATTCTATATATTCTGGGCAGAGGAGTTAAGTTTAAAGTGAAGCTTTAATTTATATGAAATCTGATATTTAAAAACTATAATGTGTGCTTCTTTGTCACTGCAGCTTGGACATGTGCAGCTTTGTTCTGTTTATTTACTGTTGTTCAGCTCTGTCTGAAGTGGGTATTCCATCTGAAAGTTGTTTAGTGTGTTCTGTGAGGCTGTATTCGCAAATGTCAGTTTCAATGCACCGATTCAGGCCTTTAGCAAAACTCCTGGGACTACGGCGTCTAAGAAACCACAGGATTACAACAACTACTGTCATGCTCTGTAGCATACCCATGATGTCACCAAACAGAGCTAAGCTTATGAAACCAGATAGCAGTATATTCAACTTAGCAGCCTTAGCATCAGCTCTAAGTCAGGCTTCCCACAGGACGGTCAGTGATGTTTATATAGCAGTGACCCAGCATGCTGTTATGGTACATTAGCCTTATAAACACGGCTTTAATGAAAATGTCTTGTTTATTGGAAATACAGCCAAGGTGATCCCATTTGCTTTAGGATCATGGAAAATGTAGTTCAGAGTTGGGGGAGCTGTGGTGTCCTACATACAGTACGGTGGGAAACAAGTGGACCTGTACAGTACAGCTCTGCGTTCACTTGGGAACTTTCAAAGCAGACACCCCTGTTTCACAGATAACTACGGCACTGTTGACTAAACAAAATAAAGACAAAATGCCCTGTATTGAATACTACTGAATCTTGTATTTGACCCACCTTGTATTGTATAGCTAGAGGGCGTTGGAATTCATCTTACTGTAAATCACTGAAATAATTCATGGCTTTTCTATTTATGGTAACCTACATACCCTAAAGAAAATCATCCATTGTAAATGGGTAAAAACCTCTCGTGCAAAGCTACTTATTCTGTGGGACGGCCTGTCTAGGTTTATTCTAAGGAATGCCCACCATAACCCAGTCCAAACCCACGCCACCTCTAAAGAGGCCCACGCCCTGCCAGCAAGCCTCTCTCACACCATGACAGATAGCCCAGCACCACATCAGACACCGCCGCCGCCTCTCAGGCCCTCACATCTGCCACTGCACTGGGGCGACTTGAGGGGATTTAGCCTTGTGAAAAGCAGCCGAGTCATTGCTGTGTGCTAGCTCTAATTTACTGCGTTCTCCCTCTTCCAGAAAATCACAGGACAGTATTCAGGGACAGTGGCACCCAAACGCAACCACAAAATGGCGTCTGGTCGGTTGCTTGGGCCGACCACATCCGCAGGCGCGAAAAAAAAACATCTCACGCCAGCTGGGATATTTCGAGGTGCTCCGCCGGCGGTGCGGCGGCCGTGACTGCCAGACCCTGAGAGCCGAGAGCAGCAGTGGGAAAGGGACGAGCTGCTCAGAGGTGCGAGTTACAAGCCTCTCAAGATCTCTCAACGTTTCCTCATTAGACTCCCAGCATGTCTTTTCTTTTACAGGGGAGCAGCGTGCCTTTGTTGTCATAAGTCCTATTTGTGTAACCCACACCCCCAACCTCCCAATTGCAATGTGTCCAAGGTCTCAGGGAGTGCATTGTCCAGGGCTGGACGACTGCGAGACTGGGCAGTCTTCGTGCAGGCTTATTGTTATTGGCGCTGTGCAGTTTTGAGAGAGCTGGACTGGGGACAGTTGGGCCAAACTAAACGGAGCTCCAACAGCTGCTTGTTTAGCAAACTCAAGGTCTGTGAAAACAGAATGGGTCTATTGTTGAGGGTCATGTCCCATAATGCTTCTATCGTGAGCGTGTGGGGTAATGCTTGTGTGTGTGTGTGTATGTGTGTGAGTGAGAGAGAGAGTGAGTGAGAGAGAGACAGAGAAAGAGAGAGAGAGAGAGAGAGAGAGAGAGAGAGAAAGAGAGAAAAAGAGAGAGAAAGAAAGGGAAGAAAGAGAGAATGAGAGTCTGGGGTATTCCGAGTATTGGATGACAAAAACTAGAGTTGTGTTCCAATAAACACCCTGCTTGAAATCCCCAGCATTCCCTGTGCCATTGGAAGGCGGCTGTGTTGTTGTGCTGGGCCTGGCTTCTTGAGGTCAGCCAGATGGATGGAGGTCTGTGTCCGGGAGGGATCACTGAGAGGCATAGCAAACTAGGCCTGTTACACACCAGGGATGAGGAGGAGAATCACGGGGAAATGGTCTGTTGTGGGTCATCCAAGTGTGCTGTGAATGTCATTTAACCTTTACTGTGCTGGATGACAAGCAGGCTTTGCTAGCTAATAAATGAGATGTTTTCTGCTGCGTGTATGGGGAGTTCAATTCCCGACGAATTCACAGAGCCAATATCTGAATCCTTTGTGTATGGTGAGCTCAATTCCAACATGTGTAAAGGCCTTGGGCATTAGTCACGGGGAGACAGACAGAGGGGGAAGAAGAGGGAAGACAGGGCTGGAGAGAGCTGGGCAACAGGTTGACGTGGATTGTAAAACAGCCAGAACGTGCCGAGGGAAAGAGAGGAGAGATTCCTGTTCTCCATTTGTCTCTCAGACGGTGAGGAAACCGGACCGAGACAGCTCGAGATGGAGGGTTTGGGGGGGGGTGGTGGTGGGGTACTGCCTCTGGAGCTACAGTGCGGGACAAGTGGGTGAGTGAAGAGGGGCATTAGGCCCCAGTTTAAGGGGTTGGGCCCCTGGTGACAAAGGGCTTTGTCATGGGTGGGTTGTGTTGGGCGTATGTGTGTGTGTGGTGGGGGTGGTTGGGGTGCAACGTACCTTTGGGCCCCTCTGGTCCTATATCTCCTTTCTGCCCGTCGACGCCGTCCTGGCCGCCGGCTCCCTTTAGACCCCGGGGACCCTGGATGCCCTTTTCTCCCGCAAAGCCTGACAAGAAACACAGACACGCCATAGGGATTTGCATTCCAACAGCCCCTTTCAAACAAATGGCAAAGGCAGGAAAATCTGGCATCAATTTATCGCTATGAAAACATTTTCTACCTTATCAGGAGTTTTGGGAGCAGAGCACTGTTCTCATGCAATTGCACTGTCAGATGCAGCCTCTCTACCCTCAACACCCCTCCCACACACACACACACACACACACACACACACACACACACACACACATACTGTACACACACTCCCTAAGACAATATGAAAAAGAGGCAGTGGGCAGTGCTTCCTTCCTCTGTATGTGTGGATGGGAGGCTTGTCAGGAGCTTTACATGCTTTGTCATCAGCACATAGAACAGTCTCACGGGACGCTATTTATGACAGGACCTTTCATGTATATATAATCCCACGAGGCCGTTCTATCTGCTGATGTCAAAGCACGTGAAGCCCCTGATGCGCTACGGTGCGCTAAGGTTAACCCATACATTAAGCCCATGAACAAATGTGTGTGTGTGTGTGTGTACATGTGTGTGTGTTGTTGGGTGTGTGTGATCTACAGATCCTTATTGCGGGGCAAGGAGGGGTCAAGCGTAATGGAGGTGGGAGAGGGTCCTTGGGAGCTGAAAGCCTGTGCAGTGTGTGTGTGTGAGTGTGTGTGTGTGTGAGAGAGACAGATATCTGGACACTGCTTTCTACTGGGAGCCTGACTGTCTGGAATAACATGCAGTACATGCAGCCTGTAAGGAATACATCACTGGAACAAATAAACACATGCTCTTGTGATACAAATGTTATAAATAAAAACATGCTGTTGTGATACAAATATGATAAATTGAAACATGATCTTGTGTTACAAAATGTGATAAATGAAAGCAAAAGGCTCTTATGATACAAATGTGATACATAAAAACATGATCTTGTGATACGAGTGAGAGGAATAAAAACAAAAGGCTCCTGTCATACAAATGTGATGAATGAAAGCAAAAGGCTCTTGTGATACTAGGAGGCAAATGCAGATCCATGGGATGGGATGGCACCACACGCATGAAATGGACAGAAAGTAAAGAGGGTGGAGGCACAAACCTCTCAATCCACTCATCCCAGGGGGACCCATGGGGCCCAGGGCTCCGTCGTCACCCTTCTCTCCTTTTGGTCCGGGAGGTCCTGAAGACAGTGACACAACAAGAACAGGGAGTTACAGTTTCTCAGAGTATATCTATAGCCCTCATAGCATAAAGATCCATATTAGTGTAGTGTACGAAAATCATGAAGCAGCAAGATGTTTGTGTGGATCCGTATATAGTTTGGCAGGTTCAACAAAGTAATGACTTTACAAGTCTGCTTTCACTTACAAAGAACAATGCCCAAAAAAAAGCCGAACACTGGAGATTTCAAGGCACTTGTCACACAGTAAAGCTAAAGTACTCTTACGCTTCATTTAATCATGTTGTCATGACAAAAACTTTCAACAGTGTTAGTCCTCTCCAGTGCCTGAGGTGGACTGTTTGTTGTTTTGAAGAGCTGGACAACATCTTTTGTGGAGGAGTTTGACTGACAACTTGAAATTGCTCTAAGACTCAGTCACACACGCACAGGGCTGACCTCAGGACAGTTTGATGTTGTTAGATCATTTTTGCAACAAAGGGGAATATTATGTTGATTCAGTACTTACAAACAAGACAGGGACCTGTTTTAGACCTGTTTTAGTTTCAATGATTCATTCCAAAGCTAAAAAATAAATAAAAGTGGTTTGTTTGTAAGGCAATCAAAGCTTATTGCAAAGACGAAATGAACTGTGCAATGTAAACATTTTGGCTATTCTGGCAGTATGACGCAGTGCCTTGGACTCTGGGATTTAAGCACTGCACGACTGAAGCCTCTCTTAAAAGCAGGGGGGTTAGAAAAAAACCTTTGTTGTCTTTAAGGGTGAATGTATTTTACAGTTTTCCCTATGGGGGAGTATATACATTTAGATGAGTTCCCATAGCTAATAACCTGCTCTTAACAGCCCACCACTTCAAAGCTTAGAGACTTTTCAAGCAATCTTTAAAGCAGAGATCGTGGAGCAGGTCCTGTCAGTGGAGTGGAGACCGTCACCTGCCTGAGAAGCTTGTGAAGCTGTGCCCATTAAAATCCGCCAAGAATGTGTTGCAGGGCCGGGGTCAAGGCTGAAAGCCCAGTGGAAAGAAGCTTCCAGCTGGGGGGCCCAAGGCTTCAAGCAGCTGGGGTTAATTGGTGGTTTGTTTTAGTGGAATCAGGGTTGTGGTCCTGCCCTCTCCCCCTGACCCCAGGGGTCATTAATTAATTACAGTGGCCCTTTTGGAGCCCAAAAAGAAAATAATAAATCCTGTTAGCTAGAGTGACTGTTCCCGTTTATACAAAAAATCCAGGCCCACCCTTGTGTCTCAAGTAGTACCTCTTAAGGGCCTGTTGGAATTGGCGAGCAGTCTTAAAAAGTTCATGTTATTTCCTTCCTTGAGGAAAGAGAGAGTGTTTTTTTGAAACGAGGAAACAGTGTTGCGTGTTCCCCTCTGATGTCGGGCCAGGAGCCAGCTAGTGGAGGTGGGAACAGAAGTTGGCAATGTAGCCTTGACCTTTCAAGAACATTCTTGGGTTGTTTTATTGTTTTCTCTCAATGCAGGATACACAATGGAGAGGTTAATATTTCCTTCAGAGGATGTAGTGGATCTAATACTCAGCTTCAGTGGCTGATTTGCTTGTGACTGAAAATCAAAAATAGAAATGGACTTTGCTCTGCATTACACTACTTAGATGTTCCACAACAAGTCCAAGCACCTACGTGTATACTTACTGTAGAAGTTCCATGATCACAAGTTTCCAGCATCAAGCCCTCAAAATTTCACACACAAAGACACACACACACACACACACACACACACACACACACACACACACACACATAAACACACGCGTATAGTTCAACATTTCAGTAATTACACCCATTTCTGTCTTTTTTTTCCCTTCAACACAGCTTTGCTGGCCGATGCCAGAAACACGAGTGGAAAGCAGGGAGGCGCAGAGACATGGAGAGCCCCGATGCCAGGCGCGCACGGCCATGGCCAGCGTGAGGTGCGCAGCTTTCCTGGCTCCTCCGGCCCTTAATGACATACAAATGTGTTTTGCACTGGAACTAATGACAGAAGGCCCGAGTTCTTAAAGGCAGACTTCTCAAGGCTGCTCAAAACAATTGTTTCCAGCCTGGACTCAGTTTTATCCCACCCACAAATAAAGCAGATATTGGATATGATGCATAATTAGGCATGGTTCCTTTTATATCCTCTCTTAACCACAATCTAACTGCCAACGTTTTCATCATGACGTCACTGTAACTACTTTGAAAACATACATTTGTGTGCAGGAGTCTGACTTTGTTACTTAAAATACATTTATGTTACATAACTGTTGTGGCAATCACATTGTCCTCTAAGTTAGGACTTTGTGTGTGATCTGTTGCTAAGGTAAACTGTTAAATCTGTACAGTATGGGTATTATTATGGACCTTATTAGTTGCCGTGGCTACATTGTTTGTATGTTCAGTAAAAGAGGTCATGAAAAATCTATAAAACCACTATATGAATCTTATTCTTATGGCTGTATAGGCTCTTACTATGACTTATGATAAAAACGTAGCCTATTAATTAATTCATATGGTTTATTAATAGTAATTTGAAGTCTAAAAGACCTAAAAGAGTAACCTTCTGTGCGCCATCTGTGATATGCAGATGTTTTATTTCATCCACACTATTTGCTTACTCATTATCCTCTTTTCCAAGTGCATCTGAGGGCGTATTCACACCTACGTTGTTTGGTCCGGACCAAACGGCCAAACGAACCAAATTTCCCTTGGTTCGGACCTTTTGGGCTCGTCTGAATACAAACCACCGAACTCTGGTCCG
>JAVQKI010386004.1:0-10000 GCA_036025975.1 Nematalosa erebi
TGGAGTTGTGTGTGTGTGAGAGTGTGTGTGTGTCTGTGGGATGGGAGGCCTTGTAATTGAAATTCACTGGACAGTGACAGCGCAGCTGAAGCGTTGGCCTGACTGCACGGCTTATCAGCAAAGTGTAATTAACGATCCTGGAGTGACAGATAAAGTCACTTTCGAAGCGGAGCGGATCCACATCTGAAAAATGACACGTGCATCTCGCATGGAGGACCACAGACTGCAGCAGTGGTGGCGGCCACAGTAACAACAACAACAACAACAACAGTACCACCAACAGCGGCAGCAGAGCGAGGAGCACGAGTAGCGGTGGCGTCCGGCTAAATGACTTGTTTGCCTCTTAAGATCCATCAGGCCCGGCACTCCTGTCCTCCTCCTCTCCTTGAGTCATTAATTGTTTTGCCCTCTTTTTTTTTTCCTTCCCTGTGCGCGTTGAAAAGTTGATGTGGGAAGAGAGATTTTAATTACAGATTATGCCGCCGAAACCACCCTCAAGAGGCATTGAATTAAAAAAAAAAAAAAAAAAAATAGCTTCTTGGCTGCTGGGCCCAACTCACTTGCTACCCCCTTAGCCCTTTTGCCGAACAACCCCACCCCCTATTCCTTCAGCAGTCTAAACCATAGTGTCCACTTGGAGGCCCTCGCTCAAACGCAATAAAGTGAAATACCGCATTAGTGACCTCCGGAGGTCAGGCCCACCGCCTTAGTGGCTCCTCAGTGCCGCATCCTAATGTATTAGAGTGGGCCCTCGTGTGCAGTCGACTGCTCGCTTCGGGAATAAAAATGCCCTCTCAATAAAAAACGCCGGCCGTTACCCTGAAATTAAAAGTATCCTTATCGGGCTGAGAGGAAGGTGAGGCTGCGGCTGCTGCCGGTGGAGGAGGAGGTGTAGGTGGAGGTATTAGGGCTGGCCGTGAGCCACGTGGGCCTGTAAGTAATATTGGCTGTAAATTCTTAATGGAGAGGGCACGGCCGTGGCTGGTCTTGGTCGTGAGCGGCACGGCACGGCTCCGCACAGGCGCACAGCAGCTCTGCTGTTGACGGAGGGGAGAGCTCATCAGCCATTCACAGCTAATCAGGGGTCAGAGCCACGGGGATCAGCATGCACACAGGCGGCCACGCCAGATGAGTGAGTGAGCCAGTAAGTGTGTGTGTGTGTGTGTGTACTGTATATGTGTGGGTGGGTGTGTACATGTGGTGGTGGTGTTGGTGGGTGGTGGTGGGTGGGGGAGGGTCTTTCAAAGAGTTGAAGAGTTAATATGTGTGACTAAGAATGTGTTTTTTTGTATAAGTATGTTAAAGAGACTCACAGAAGGTGAGACATAAGGGCAGAAAAAAGAGAGGGATAGGCACAAATAGAGGTGGGGGGGAATCGACAATGAGAGAGAGGTCGAGTGAAAAAGAGTGAGACAGAGGGAGGGAGTGAAGGAGGGAGTGAGAGAGAGAGAGAGAGAGAGAGAGAGAAGGGGGATGAGGGGTAGAGAGGACAACAGAGTACTGCCTGTAGCACAGTCCTCTTCTGCATCCCTAGCAAAGAGCACAGCACACAGCAAGTCTCCTCAGCCCGTGATTGCCACCCAGGACAGTAGGCACAGAGGTGCTCCACAAACCTCAGGTACCTTCCACGTCCTTCTTCATTTGCACTGAAAGCTCCAAGTGTTTCTCTGTGTGTCAGGTAGAATGGCTCCAGATATTCTGCAAAGGCATTCTCAAGGCATGGCATAGGCTGTTTACTTTTCACTAGCATAGAACTTACGTGCTGTTAGCCGCTCGCTGTTTTGTGCTTTCGATATTTAAAAGCTATTAGATTACATTTTAGTTGAATTCTTAGGTAAATTGTGTTTGAAAGTGTTTTGTAAGATGACAAGTAGGAAAATGAATGGCCCGTGTTTGAATATAATGGTGAACCTTGTGAATTTTACTGTTGTCATCTCTGACTGTGGGAATGAAATGGTTATTTTTTTCCGTTCTGAACACTCTTCTCAGCTCCCCCATTGTTGTAATACTGCATATTAGGCTTCTATGTTTTGTTGTGGTTCATGTAAGACAAAGATTTTCTTTGAGCGCCGATTTGGATGTGCTGAAAGGCTGATGTGGATAATCTGGATCAACTAGAGTGCTTTAGATTGATCTCGACATTAGAGGCAGACAAAGGCAGTCAATGTGTTCAACTGCACTCTCCCCAGGCCAGGGTTGTAGTCGCCCTTGCATCGTAACGTCTGTGCATACTCCCTTTGTTCTGCAAAACAGACCAAGTATCTATTTCCATAACACTTCATTCCAAACACATACGTCCTCAGGCAATGTATAGATCCTGAATGCTTAGCATCTGTCCACTTTGAAGGTGTCTGGTGTCTCTTCAACGGGGTTTTGAAGCCTTTTCTGTTTTGCCTTGGGGTCACAACCACAGTGTGGTTGACTGTCTGTGGAAATGTATTACTCTTTCTCTCTGTCTTTAAAAGTGTTCTCGTGTTCCCTCTCTTCCAGATGGATCCCGTCCAGAAAGCTGTAATCAACCACACATTTGGAGTCTCCATCCCTCCAAAGAAAAAGCAAGTGATTTCTTGCAACATCTGTCAACTTCGCTTCAACTCCGATGTGAGTACAGCAAGCTGTGCCAACCCCACCACCTTCACCAACACCCACCCCCAGACCACCATTTCTCTTTATTTATGTGCGTCCCCAGCAAACACTTGTGTATGTGTTTGTCACAACACGTCCCCATGCTAGTATTTTTGCATGTACCATACCTTTTTCAGACTATCCTCCTCCCTCTCTCTCTCTCTCTCTCTCTCTCTCTCTCTCTCTCTCTCACTTGTCTTTCCGTCCCGTTGTGAAATCAAACCTGGAATGAAAAGTGATCTTGAGCATATTTTGCAGCACCACATCCAGAAGCAGAATGCTCTGTGCTTAAGGTTATGTGCTTGATGTGGTTCACTGGGGACTTATTAAAATAAACCTGGGATCAGCTGCCCAGTAAATGGCAACATTCCCCCTTTAATCATGCAAAACAAGGTAAGTGCCATAATGTGCTACAATCTTCAGCCAATGGGAAGCCCCCCTCAGTGTCATCATTTGTGGCTTTTTCCTGGTTTATGTGAATAGGCTGCTCTGTTCAAGGCTCTCCTTTCGTCGTCTGTTTCTGCTTTGTGTTTTTGTTTGACTTGTGCAAGATGTTCTGCAGACTACATGCTGTTTTTATTTAATTCTTTTTTTTTTTGGTATCATTTTGTTTTATTTCAGATTGTTTCGCAAGTATCAAATTGGTTTGTTTTCTTTTCGGTTTCTCTGCCAGCGTGTAAGCAAACGTCATCATCATGACTGATATTGTAAGCCATGTGTGTAGTTTTCACTGAGACAAGACAAGGATGACTCCAGATGTCAGTGGCTGAAATACTGGACTCTGTAGCTCCATATCACACTGTAAGACTGTATCCTGATCATTCCTAAACATCTCCCATCAGAGACGGGGCATACTGTACATGACATGAATAGGACTGGGCAACACGTTGGTATTGGTATTGGACGCATGTTTTCACACCAATGTCTGCCAGCTTGCTTGTGTTGTTCTGCTTTGCTTCCCCATTCATTTGACATGCCACAGCCAGGATTGTGTAAAAGTTTAATAGAGTACGTCCAGGCTGGATGAGCAGATGTTTTCCATGCCAGCGGTGGTACAGTTACGACACATTTTTTTTTTCTTTTTGCTCTCTCCTATGCTTTGTGTGTTTTTGTGTGTTTGTGTGTGTGTTTGTTTTGAAGCACAGGTGTATGGGTTCAGGCACGTCAGACACATGCACACATAGACCCACACACACACACACCCCCACACACACACATACACACACACACAAACACATACAGACTCACACCCTTGAGTTGCCTGCCTGGTGTGCTCCACTGGGGAGAGAGTAATTACTTACTGTAGCGTTCTGTTGTTCCACTCGGTCTTGGCATTGATTAAGCCATTTAATTTAAGATGAATGGCACTGGGTGGCAGTAAGCCCAGGCTGATGGAGATTTCCCACTGCGCGGCCGTAATTGAGAAAAGGTTTTGGAACGTGCTGGAACAGCCGGAGAGCTGGGACATCGAGTAAGGGACGTCTGCAGGCCTGCTTTGTCTCCCTCGTTTTTTTATATATTGTGCAGTTTTTCATTCATGCCAAACAGGATGGGAAACACAGCTTCATTCTCTCAGGCTCAAAACCAATCCTAACATCTCTTCCTTACCTAACCACCATCACCACCTCTTGGCCAGAATGCCTTTAGACATTTGAGAAAACTTAAACATTATTCCAGTGTGTGTGTGTGTGTGTGTGTGTGTGTGTGTGTGTTTGTGTATGTGTGAGAGGGTTTGGGGGTGAGATGGAGGTTAAGATTTCTCAACTGGCCCTTTTGTTCCCCTTCCTGCCGTGTGTAATTTGTTGATTAGTATCGACATGGCAACAGCCTCTGAATTAAAGTCGCTCCGAGGTGATTACGTTGTGGCAACTTGCTCTTATCTCCTCTCTCTCCTGCGCTCTCATGTGCCCATGCCATACAGCATGGAGGAAGAAAGCAAGTGATAATCTTAGACCATTACCCTCCCCCAATCTCTACTTAGCAATGTTTTTAAAATTACTCAGGGGCTTGTTGTCTCCCCAGGTTCAAGCTGGGTGAAGCTCAGAATCAAAGAGCCTTCTTTGCGCCAAGGAGAGGTCTCTTTGATGCTAATGGCGGCCGCACGTGTTTGGCTTGTTGTGATCCTCGGCGATGGGCCTGTCTCTCCCGGTCTAGTCTCCGCGCTCACAGAGCCCCTCTTCCTCCGCCTTCGGTCCACTCCCAGGACTCTCTGCCCTGGACGCCGTGTCAGAATGAATCAAGGTTGCGTCACCGGCTCCTCAGCTCTTACCTTCATCCTTTCTGCGGCGGAGGAGTTTCTGCCTGTCCAACTCGGCGGCCTCCTTTAGAACTAGACCGGAAGCACTCTGTACATGGCCCAGTTTGTAGTAACAGGGACACTTTTCTATCTTCTCATAGCTCGGGTGCCTCTTAAGACGGATGTTGTGAGGGAAAAGGGGAGTAGGGTTGGGGGTGGAAGGGTTAGCAGCTGAGACATAATAGCAGGGGATGATTTCAAGTGAATAGCAAGCCTGAGCATTCTTCTGCACTGGAGCACTGGTGGCCTTGGTCGTATGATCTCACGCTTGGTCTATTTAGATGAACACGCTTGCTTTTGAAACCAGGGAGAGAGAGAGACGCCTTTGTCTCTAGCTTCATTAAAAGCTCAAACGCCTTTCCATTCTGCTGCTGTGTAAAGACGAGAGAGAGAAAAGAAAAGAGAAGGAGGGAAAAAAAAAAAAAGCAAGGCAGTGTAATTTAATCCCATTCTTCGGAGTGCGCCGAAGATCCACTGTGTCATCCTATCCCGCAGCCAGAGGACGGAGCAGATGACTCGAGGCCTTTTTACGCCGCCTCAGTGAAGCACTAATGAAGTTTCAAGTGAAGCACAATTTCTCAAAGTGGGCTTGTGCTGGGAATAAGACAAATGCGAGCAGCTGTTGAGCATGACACGGACGATGGTTGCTGAAGGTGAGAAGGCTTCACAGAAACAAATGTGTTGCTCACGTGAGTGCTGGCCTCGGTGCTGTCAAGTAAATGCAATGGATATACGGTGTTATATTTAGCTTGCGTACATCTCACATACACTCAATACTTTCTGTGACTGCTTGAAGAAAATCAAAGCAACTCAAAACACTGGAGTAAACATTTACATGCAGAATGATATGGTATATAATGAAAAGCCTCCTATGGTCACAGTCATTATCATCTCATTATAAATGTGACATATCCTATTTTACTAATAGGCTGTACCTATTAGAGCAAATACTGATGGCTGTCATTTTTAGCACTTCTTTGAAATCCAAGATTAAGTAAACTGAGGCTGAATTCTGACCTGTTTACAGTAACACTTAAAGCGATGGTTCGGAGTAATTCCAACCATAGCGCTGTTATACGAGCTTGATGAGTGCTGTTGATAGCAAGGAAAACGAAAGAATTTTCGATACAATGTAGACCAAATAGTGAACCAGCAACTTACGCTAAGTAAATGGTACATGAAAAAGGAAAGTGAAAGTGAGCTTACTTGTACCATTGAATAAACGTAAGCAGCGCGTTCGCCACCCTGTCTATGTTGTTCTAAATTTGTTTGCTTTCCTTGCTATCAACAGCAATCATCAAGCTTGTGTAACAGTGCTACGGTTGGAATTACTCCGAACCATCACTTTAAAACTAAGACTTTGAAAAGTCCTACTTTGAAAAAGACACATTTATCTGGAGGTGATTATTCTTAAATTACCTGCATACTGGGGCTTTGTTTTGTTTTGGCCGTCTTCTAGCTTCTCCTCTCTTGCCTTTTTCTGCCCAGAGGCACCAGCATTAAAACTGATTCCAGATTCCCCAAAGAGAAAATAACAACAGTATATGTTGTCAAACGAAGCTTTATACAGGCCTGCAATCAAAAATTACTCATACTGTATCTTGGCCATATGATTAATATGTCCAACAGTGTTTTATACGACTGCTATAAAGTAAACATACCCCCATTTTCTCTTAAATGCATTTTAATGAAATAATTTAGCTCGAGGCTAAACCCACAGGCAAATGACTGGTCCATAAAATTATTTTTGTTTTCAGTCAGAGTTCATATTCATATTTGTTGTTTTTCTGCCACTTCTTGGCTTTTTTTTTTTTATTCCATAAAAAAAAACAATTGCAGATGTGTTCTTGGGTTTAATGATTGCAGACGGTTTTGCCACTAACTATGAGGGGGTGTTTTGCTGTAACAGCATTCAGGAGAACACCCAGAGGCAGACAGCTCAAGGTCATCATCTCCATGTTATTTAAACAGAAGTCAGTTCCCCTGTTGTAGTGTTTTTTTCAGTTTTGTTTTTTGGGGTTTTTTTAGGTAAAAAAAAAAAAAATCACCTCAAGGCATGACTTTTTTTTTCCAAATGAAGCAGTATAGGCTTCTCTGAATGTTCGGAACTCAGTCATCCAACTGTGCATTTGCCTCCACTCTAGTTGCCTGCACTGGCACTGAGTGTTGTCCTGTGGGTGTAATTTAAGTGCAGAGGTCCTTCAGGAGCACATTAAAGAAATGAAAGTAATGGGTATTAGGCATCTGGCAACCTCTTATCTGCTGTAAATGAGCCATGGCATCCTTTATTTGTTTAGACAGCCGCGGAGATAAAGTAAAAGTAATTTTATGTTACTTGATCTCAGAGCCATGGTATCCATACCAGTCCCCCACCACACACAGACACACACACACACACACACACACACACACACTCACACACATACCTCCCCTTGACAGTGACAGGAGGTGAAACCAATGGCGACCATCCAGTGAAGATCAGTGCCCTCTGGGCACGGCAGGAAGCCAAAGCCAAGATGGCAGCCAACCAAGCCCTCCTCATTAAACTTTAACATCTTCGCTCCTGTCATACAAAAGATGTAGTTAAGAGACAGAGGTGACGCGCTGCCTTCATGTCAGTAACACGCGACGCTTGAGCCTTTGCTCAGGGTGCCATGTCAGGCCCCCTTTAATGAGTGTCTCAACTCCCCGGTCCCATTTCCCCTCTGAAAATTAAAGTGTTGTCAGGGGCCAGGCATTATAGAGATTGAAGAGTAACAGGATAAGCAGAGGCCGGAAAACGCAATGATGTTCTCTGTGTTAAAGTTTCCAGCGAGCAATTAGTCATAATGAGGCATGATTAATTTAGATGCGCGCGTTTTCTTTACACTTAAAAGCCCTGTCTCAGGAGAAGCACACAGGGAGCTGTGTTAGACCCGAGGCTTAGCAGACTAAGCTGACTGCCTCACAACCACAAAGTGTACCATATAAAAACAGTCAGAGGCCATGTAGTATGTTAATGTGACGTGTTTTCTTTATCATCATCATTCTGTGGTAGTTTTACTTAAAAGTGTGGGGGGAAAAAGAACGGTTTAGAGAGTGTTGTGGAAAAATTCATACAGCCCCCACCAACACATAAAAGTTCTGTGCATGGTGTTTCTGTGCAATAATAGCGTGGCAAGAGAGAATGGAAAGTCTTGGCTCTAAAGCACTCCCTCCTGAAAGCATTTCTCGTGAAATGATTGATTGTATTTATTGCATCTGTATATTTAGTGTGGGTCAACGAGGTCCAGGAGACAGTAAAATAACACTCAGTCAACTCCAACCTGAATTAATTAGGCGCTCAAGACAAGCCAGGTTTGATGGCCTGTACTCAATGCCCAGGCAGAAGAAGGACTGAAAATGAGGGAATAACACGTCTGACAGCAGCCAAGAAAGGATCGAACATTCACATACCGTAGCATAATTGGCTGATTCATTCTAGACGGTGATTCATCGACACTGGACTCAGTGGCACGGCACGGAGACTGTTGATGGAGCTTGTGGGTGGGGTGGGGTGAGGGGTCACTGTGACAGGAACCCTGTAGTAGCTTGCCTTGCTCATCTGCTGTTTTTAGAGACCTACAGTAAAAAAGACCACAGCTCTTCCCGTCACTGTCTGCTCGCTCACGTAGACAGAAAGACTATGGGAAAGAGAGAAGTGGCGGGAGAACGGGAAAACTTTTAATCCGCTGGACTCCTCCACATCACCTCAAGTTGTAAATTCCCAGCCATCTCCACCCCCTACCCCCCTCCTTCTCCCTCTCCAACCCCTCCCTGACCACCACCCCAACTCGTACCCCCCTCACCCCGTGGAAATTCTGAGCTAGGACGAATACCCGGAGTGTTTGTAATGGATTCTTCCGAGAAATCCAGTGGAAGGCTCATATTTTGGTGTGGTCCACTGCAAGACATGCTGTAACAATATGCAGGTGCAATTTGTCTTTGACAGGTCTCGTGTTTGGTAGGTGAGCGGTGATCGTGTGGACTCACAGACAGCTTTAGGGTAATCTACTGATATTGCTGGAAGCAATTATTAATTATTCATTAATTATTTTTGCAATTATCAGCAGAAAGGCTTACCAAACTTGCTCGTGGCACCTGAGTAAGCCTTTTACTTGAGTGCACTTACATTTCTTGCTCTTGTTGCAAATCCTCTTTTGCAAATGATCTATTAATAAAGCATGTAGCCTACATGTTCAGCCATTCTGCCTGTGAATCTCACAGTAGAGCTAATGAAGATCAGTGCATAAAAGAAAACAAAAATGTAAAGTTCACATGAAACCCAGAACAGAGGTCCTGACTCTCTTTAAAAAAAAAAAAAAAATGAGATGAGTCAGTGCACTCACAAGCACACACACACACACACACACACACATATTGTACATACACCATGCGTTTGGTCCATTTGTAAGTGTCAAATGTGATCAAATCAGGTCAGAGAACATGCTTCCATTTGCATAGTGAGGCATACTGTAACTGTGTGAGGCCTCGGCTGTCACATTCACTGGGACACTTCTGAATGGACAGTGCTGCTGTGAGCGAGTTTGTCTGGTCACGCCTTGGTCACACGAATGAGCAAACCCTTTCGGCTGGTACTGGGATTGATGTTGTGCACTTTTCTATCTTTTCTGTCTCGCTCACTTGCTCTCTCTCCCTTCCTCTCTCTCTCTCTCTCACTCACTCTCTCTATCTCTTCCTCTCTCTCTCTCTCTCTCTCTCTCTCTCTCTCTCTCTTTCTTTTTCTTGTCTTTTTCTCTACCTCCCAGACTTTGTTGGAGCATAACGCTTCTTTCTGGTGCTTTTGTGTCCTTTGTTTTTCATGTTTATCTCATATGCTCATGTGTCCTAGACATTCTGTGTGAGACATGGTCGGTAGTTCACTTCTGCAAGTGAAAGCAGCCATTTTCTCTGCAGCATGCAAACATACACATACCATTATAGACACATGGTGCACACACACCAGCGTAAACATACACACAAACTCACAAACTGTACACACATGCTTGCATGCACACATACCTTCACACACACACACACACGCACAAGCTTTTTGCTCCA
>JAVQKI010386004.1:12500-17399 GCA_036025975.1 Nematalosa erebi
GTCCCGCTCACACCTACTACTGGATGTCATTTGTCATATGTGCTGTTTGAACATGCTAGTTATGTTTGTGTCTGTCACTAGCCAGTGCCCCTTTTCTGCTTCTCCTGTCAACAATGCCTCCTGACAGCCATGGGGACCTCTTATTAGGAGACATTGCAAGGCATCGTGGCGACCAGGGGGTTGGGGGCGGGGGTGGGGGGTTGTTGAGGAGTCGAGCTGAGTGTTGGTTGTGAGGGGGTGTTGTTGGGGGGTAGGATTGTGCCATGCTCTGCTCATTATTGTGTTTGCTCTGTGGCAAATTGTGTGAGAGCTCACCTCCCGTCATGTTTGACAATATGCGCTTGCAGAGGTAAGTGTCTGCCATGCTATCTTTCCTAACCTCCCACACCTCCTCCGCCCTCTCCCCCTCTCTCCCTCTCCCCTTCTCCACCCTTCCAGTTGTACTCATGTCAGGAAAGAGATCACTTTTCATCAAACTCACTCTGCCTCCTGCATTCTGCTTTGTTTAACGTCTGTTGCACCTTTTTGTGTGTAGAGTTGTGTTAGAATGACACATTACACTGCTAACGACATAGAGAATCCCCCACAGCTACAGTGCATCTGCGCTCAAAGGAAAATGGCAGGAGGGAGATCACTTCATCATCGTCTCTGCCTTCTAGCCTTTCAACATGAAATAGTCATGTCATGACTGTTTTGAAAAAAAAAATTGTTTATGTTGTTTTTGTCGATGTTCAGTGTAATCGGCATCGGCTGGCAATTTCATCCGTTCCTTTGCAACCCAGGTCTGCACAATTTATAACAGTAATAACAGTAGCAGCCTGTTGATGCTAGAAACAGAGCTGTTTAAAGCATAATGCCGCCGGTTTTCGATTGTAGGCTGACTTTTTCATCCAAGATGTCAAAGAGAGGAAGTTCCAGAGTAGGTAATGTGCTGTCTTCAGAAACACACGATTTACTAAGCTCTTTGTAGACCAACAAAGTTCTCTATGCTGAAGTTCATGCGTAGAGACCCTGAAAATACTGAGCCCGAAGTGTCATGCAACGTCAAGACTTCAGAGTGAAAAAATAGCGATTTCAATGCATCTGCCCAAGAGCCCCTGGTTCATTCATTGAAATCCATTGGGCTGAAAATTGCTAAAACCATAGAAGGCTGCTAGCGACGTAATTTTCTCTCTACACCAATGTTTGAATCCTGCCCATGCAGAAAAACAGCCTGCAATCGAAAACCGCTGGCGTTATGCTTTAAGACAGTATTACACCCTTTCAAAAAGCCAAGTCCTTCTGCATTTCCTCCTCGTGGTTTAAAGGGTTTGTGTCTGGGCCGCATGGGGGATAGTGCACCGGGGGGTCTCGGGGCTGGAGAGATTCTGTTAATCCAGCCCACCCCACCCCCACCCCCTATCTTCCTCCAGTGCCCCTACTGACGCTAACCCTGATGCTCTGGGTCTTCTTGACAGATCCAAGCGCGGTGCATTTATCAGGCAGGGACCTCGCCTCATCTGTATGCAGCGTATTCTCCGCAAATCACCCCATATGAACGTCAGGCCCGACGCACAGATGGCTTTTGGGGTCCGTGCTGCGATGGTGGCATATTCGTTAGCACAAGCTCTCCGTTCTGACCCCGCCATCCCAAACACACCCCCCACCCTTCTAACCTCCCCTCCACCCTTCTAACCTCCCCTCCACCCCCGACGTCTCTGTCAGGAGGGCTGCCGCAGCTCGGCAAAAAAGCCTGGCAGCAAAGGATGAAGTCAGCTTTAGTTTACACCAAGAAACTTGAGGGGGACTAAATCATTAAAATTGCCGGCTCCAGCGTTTTTTACGTAAGAGCCCCACGCTTTTATGTAATGTCTTAAAACGCCGCACACTGGATTATCCATATAAATGTGTGCTCTGTGAATCAACGCTGACTCTATTTTTTTTCCCTCCCCTGTTGACTTTTTTTTTTCTCCTCTGAAGCTCGGCTCTTTATCCGTGCACTGCCCCCACGGGCGCTGCGAGAGGAGTTAGCAAGGTCACTGCTTTAATGTTCACTTTGCGCTTGAAAATTCGGTTCAAAGCATCCAAAAAACGCCCGACACAAAATTGTCACGTTGCCTTCATTTTTTTTCTCATTTTTTGTGCCCTCCTCTGCTCCAGGAGTAACTGAATGGATTGTGGCTGCGTTGTTAATGAAAAGTAACAGCTAGGTCTCTGATCCTGGTTGCTTACAAACCTTCCATACATAGACTCACAGGGTCTCTCTGGGATATGTAGGCCTACTTTAAACATCTGTTTAGCTAACTGCATTTAATTTTTTTGTGCATTGGAGCCCTTAATGCACCTCTTGTGGCAGCATCTCTCCATATGCTAATCTCACAGTAGCACTATATTGTGACTGGATGCAAATGCAGTAAAAGAAAATCTTCCAGAGCTACATAATAGTTCCTCTCTTCTCTAAAAACAGAAATAGAAAAAAAGAAAAGAAACAATATAATTTATGAGGAGTCGGACCCCTGCGGTTAGTAATTCAGTGATGTGTCAGTGCATGTCATGTCATTAGCTTATGAAGGCTAGACAGCTACCTCAAGGGAAAGGATCATGGACGGAGAGTGGCATATATAAAAAGCTGCTAGAGTCTGCCCACAGTGGTGTCGGTGGTGTTTGTATGTGGGTCCCTTGGGGTTGGGGCGGGCAGTCGGGTGGGTGTGTTGTGGCGGTTGGGAGGGGAGGGCGGGGGATGGAGATGGGTGAGGGGACGGCGTGGGCCGCTAGATATGAGAGGGTGAGACAAGGGCCCTTGTGGCGTTGGGCAGGCCGAGCTTCACCATGACAAGGGCATGATTGGGCAAAGGGGCATCTCTGGCTGGCTGTTGTGTGGGAGCAGACCAAGTGGGGTTGGAGGGGGGAGCGAGGGGGTGTTGGGGGATGAGGGTTGACAGCCAAGGCGACTATGGGAGAGAAGACAACACGCAACTGGCCAGCGCAGACACAGAGAGCTCAGCCTCCGAATCGAGAGCCTGCCAGCCGCCTCCAGATATCTCCGCTTACACAACACACAGAGAGAGAAAACTCCCCCCTCCCGCACACAAAAAATGAGGAGGTGTCTTAAAAACAAAGAAGTGTTACACGCTCTCCCACACTCACTGTCAGATGTCTTTCTCTCTCTCTCTCTCTGACTCTCTCTCTCTCTCTGGTTCTTCCTCCTCTTTTCTTATTTCCACAGAGAAACTTCTGGAGTCTCCTAGTGCACAAAGTCTAGCGTCTGTTCCTCCAAAAGCATTTGTGCCCGCATCGCCCTTGACGGTGACGGCAACAGCCGCTGGATGTGGTTCCACAGCAATCGCAGCGGCAGTGGCAGCGACCAGCTTCTGTAAGCCCGCTCTCGAGCCGACATCCGCCAGCTCCCCAACGGAAACCGCTGCCACACAGGGACCCAACCAGAAGCCAGCAGCTACCACTGTTGTCAAGCTCGTGCCCATCGCACCAACAGCAGCAGCGGCAACAGCCAACCCGGCGGACCCTAGTACGGAGTCAGAGGAGGAGAAGGCCAAAAAGCTGCTCTACTGCTCCCTGTGCAAAGTGGCCGTCAACTCCCTCTCGCAGCTGGAGGCCCACAACACAGGTGTGCTGCACACCTGTCTCCTTTTCCGTGCCACGTTACCTATTACCCCCCAAAAGACCTTGTGCCTGTTTGTTGTCCGTTCCACTCATCAGTGGCCATCTCACTGAACGGCCACAAATATGGGCAGGAATTTTTTTTATTTTTTTTTTTCCTGCTAGTTTGTCATTTGCATATTAAGTGCTTGTTTTGTATGCACTGCAAGTGGTAGAGTGCCACACAGACTGGGGGAAGTTATGGTCATGTGGTGCCCTTGTGATTTCCATCTGGTTTTGTGTCTGTGGGTACAGCTCACTATATTTTCCTCTCCTCGTGTGTCATTTTTAGGTTCAAAGCACAAAACGATGCTCGAGGCAAGAAGCGGAGCAGGCCCGATTAAAGCCTATCCCAGACCGGGATCCAAGCTTAAAGCACAAGCAGCCAATGCGGTCCTAAAGGGATCGGGCTTACAGAACAAGACGTTCCACTGCGAAATCTGTGATGTCCATGTCAACTCAGAAATCCAGCTTAAACAGGTGGGATTACTCTCTCTCGCACACCTCAGTTGTTTTCCTTTTGATTTGTCATGACTCAGGGACAAACATTTGTGGCTTAAGCATGGCTTTTAACATAGCAGGAAATTATGTGTAAATTTTTCATCTTGTGTTTTTGTTAAAAAAAAAAAAAAAAAGTTTTGTCATTCTTTTAATACAATGCTATGGCTTAGGTTATTTACTGAACATTATCCCTTCGTATTTTTTAGCATATTTCCAGTAGGAGGCATAAGGACCGTGTTGCAGGAAAGCCCCTGAAGCCTAAATACAGCCCCTACAACAAGCAGCAGCGAAGCTCCACTGCCCTCGCGGTAATGCATTATTTACTCTGCAAATAATCAAGTCGCTCTCACGAAAGCCTTTCTCAGATTTCAAGGATTAAAGGCGCAAATGGCTAATACCTTACATGCTAATGGTGGTGAAAATGTGTCTGGGAGACAATAACACTCTGGCTGGCCCTGTCTTTTTGTACACATCACTGCACTTTACTGTGTGGTGATACATTGTTATGCAACCTGCGTGCTACATTTGACCGAGTACATTATGTTTTATAAGTGCAATCTGTTTACTTTTTTGCATAATGTTTGCTGAGAATGCCAGAGCATTCATTTTCATTTCAGTGATACTCTCAGTCATATTCAATGAGCCATTTATCTAAAATAATTGTAGTAATATAGTCATGGTTTATATAATGAATCAAGATGACAGCATAATCAATAGTTTGTTGGTGGTGGTGATGCTGCTATTGCTCTATCCTTAATCATG